>JAQGAW010000208.1:0-37362 GCA_034698025.1 Phthiracarus crinitus
TTATCTATAATAAATTTTTTTACTATAATCATATTATTATTATTTTATTATTTAATTCGTTTACATAATACAAATTAAAATTAAATATTTAGTCTTATAATACATAATGTTTATATAAAATTTGATTTAAATATTAATTTTCTTTTGAATAATTTTGTACAATATATTTTTTAACTTTCAAAAATGATTTGTTTAACATCTAAACAGAATCTTATAATATCATAACTAAGAAAACATCTAAAAAATAAAATAATAATACGTAAAGAATTAAAAATTCAATGAGTTATAATAATTACAAATATTGCTTTATTTTCAACATTAATTCTCAAGTTAATTTTTATTATGATTTTTTTGATAAACTTTTCTTTTGATTCTTTCTTAATTTTGGGAAATATCCAACTATTTTTTGTTTATTTTCCAATTCAATGTTAAGATCAAGTTTAGTATATGAAAATCCGTTGTATATGTCAAAACTTGGAGCATTATCTAAATAATTTTCATTCTCAGGCAAAAATCCATTTTTACACTATTTAAAATGTTGGAATCGCATAATTTTGTATATATTGTTGATTTTTTCTCTTTTATAATTTGGTATGTGTTCATTACACGCTTTTAAATGTTCTTTTTCTTGAAATAGGAATATCCGATGACTTGCGTTAAAAGGACATATCCAAATTTTGTTCACAATTCAGCAAATGCTTTGTTAAATTTCTTTTTGCAACAATATGATTTTTATCGATTGAACATCTAATTAGATCATCCGATTGAAGTTTGTATGTGGCCATAAATAAATTTGATTATTGTTGATTGATACTAAAAGAATCAAATTAAAGATGTATTTAAAGTAAATAATTTCAAAACCCTTTTTTTAAAAAAGAAAACATTAATTATTTTATATTAAACTTTAAAAGTAATAAAATATTCCAATTTTATTCATTTTATAATCGAGTTTAAAAATCTTATTAATTGTTTTATAAAGACTAATTATAATTGATAAATAGATCCTAAATAGTGTTGTTTACATATGACTTAAATTTTATTTACATTTCAATTTCGATTTATAATTTACATTTTAATACAATTACAATTCAATCAGAATTTTATTTTAATTTATAAATAGATTTCATTTCTATTTCATTATTTAAAATGTATTAATTTGAATTGAATTATATTTTTAATTTAAATTTCAAATTAAAAAAATGGAAGCAACTCTAATAATAAATTCTATTATTACACATACATTATTAGGTATTGAGTTTTAACCTCATTTTTAACTAAAGGAGCTATTGGATTCGATATTTTTTCCGTTCGTCCGTCCGTATGTCAGTCTATAATTGCATTAGCTCGACATAGTAATTAGTACATTTTAAAATTGTTTTCTCTATATTTCTTTAGGGATTTATGAACTATGTCCTAATAATATGCCTAAAATAAACTATAAATATCTTAAAACAGCTTAAATTGGCTTTGAAATGGCTTTAAAATGTCCCAAATAAGGATAAAAATGAAGTAAATATTAACTTATTAATATAAAAAATGAGTATAAATATCTATATAAGTATTTAAAATAATCAAAATTGTCTTTAAAATATATTAAATGATAAAAATACGATAAAATTGGGTGAAATGTTGTTTAATATAACTTTGGTTTTAACTCTGAAAGTTTTAAAAAATCACATGCGTAATTATATTCGCATATCTAATACTTTTGAATATCCGTTTAACAACAAATTATGTTATGTTGACTAGACGAAAGCTAAAAGGCAATGAAACAAAAATCATAAAACACTTACTAAAGTACTGTTTACAACAATATAATATAAAGCTATTAATTTTTTTCTATAAAACAATATTTAGACAAAGTAATAAATGCTTAAAACAAAATAAAATATAGTTGGAAATTAGTAGAAAATATAATTAAAATATACATTTAAATTAACACAGAATATAATACAAAGTGATCTCATTATGTATGTTCATATTCTCTAGTTTTTAATATATTTAATAAAAAATTTATTCTGATCATTAAATAATAAATTTTTTCAATCTATATATTTTAAAATAAAAAATATTTTTCAAATCATGATCAAAATTATTTACATTCATTGGTAAATTTCAAATTAAGTGTTTTTTTTAAATTTTATTTCTATAAATTAAAAATTATGGTTATCAAAAAAATAATTGAGTGTTTTATTAATATACCTATAAAATCAATCTGTAATTCTTATTTTGAAATATCTTTGTAAATAACAGTTTAAAAATTTTTTATATTTTATTATTATAGTAAAAATTTAGAAATTAACTCAAATTATTGCTTTTAACTTAATAATAAATAAATAATATATTGAGGTAATTAATTAATAAGGAAAAATTTGTTTAATTATGATCCTTTCCAATGTAATCCGGCAGTTTTATTATTTTATAAATACATAAAATTAATTTTAGATAATAAATTTGAATTAAATACAAACAAGAGAGAGTATGATCATATATAATGAGCTCACTTTAGGTTATATTCTATGTTAATTCAATTGTATAATCAAAATTTTGTGAATCAACTATTTTCGGGATTTAATTTATTATACAACTATATTTTACTTTTGTTTTTAAGCAAATATAACTTTTACTAAATATTAATCTAATGAAAAAAATTTATAGTTTGATAATATACTGTTGTAAATAGCACTTCAATGTGTGTTTTATGAGTTTTTCTTCATTTGTGTTTTAGCCCCCGTCGAGAAAACATCGCATAAAATGTTGTTATATTAACACAGAGAAGTAATATATATTATAATTACGCAAGTGATTGGCTTTAACTCGAAATAGTTTAACTAATGTTATTTTAAACAATATATGAACCATTTTATCCTAATTTTTACCATTATTTAATAGATTTTAACGCTATTTTTGACTACTTTAAAGAAGCCATTTTAATAAAAAAAATAGTTTATTTTTAGACTTGAAAAACCAATTTTTACCCATATTATTTTCATTTTTTAGCCTTTTAAAACGCATTTTTGTCTTATTTAAGCCCATATTAAGCCAGATAGTAGTCATTTGAACAATAATTTTTTGAAGATAGGAGTTTAGGAGCTTAAATTTTTTTAAAAATTCCTTTATTAATATAAAGAAAAAATCCCTTAATAAATATAAATTCTTGTCTACAGACGGTTGGACTATGCAATAAGATAAATATTAAACTTATATAACTATTAAACAACATATAACGTTAATTATTATGTTATAATTTTATATTTATTATTATAGCCTCAAATAATAGTATTTAATATATCAAATTAGAGCTATAAATAGCTCTAAAATTGACCAAATTTGAATTAATAATAGCATTTATTTTAAATAGGAATATCAAATAAATCAATAAATAGCTATTATTTTAAGTAATTAGAAACATATAGAGTTATACATTATTAAATAAAAAAGTAGCAAATGCTATCATTTTGAGGCTCTTTTTATTATTTTGATTTCTATATATTTACATATATTTATCTTTTGTTAAAGTAAGTAAATGTATTTTAAAATATAATTAGAAAAAAACGTAAATAGTTTCGAAGTCATAAATTCAGCTATTAGAAATTAATTATTTTTTGCAAGAAAGTTAAATTAATCTAAATTAAACCCAGTATATTTTAGCATAAATTCTGATTGCTTAAAATTTAAATTATTCTTTTTATAAATGTAAATAAAAAGCAAAATTATTTTATTTTATTTTATTTACCTCAAGTTTTTAATATAATGTCCTAAAGAAGCGTTAACGATTTTACTTGTTTGGTAAAATCTTTAATTACTTTGTGTTTTTGAGTGAAGAAAACATTTAAAATTAAAATAGAAATTTAAAAAAATGTTAGAAATTTGTTTATTTCTTATTATAACTATAAATACATTTTGTTATTTTTTAAATTATTTATTAAATGATGAAATAATATTTTAAAATATTCTAATTTAATAAATAAAAAAATTTCATTTATTTTTTTAAATAATTCATTAATTTATAATTTTCATCTAAATAATTTAATCACCTTGATTCTTTTAACAAATTAAATTTATAGTTTTCAAACAAAGGTATTTTTTGATACAAATAAATATATTATATAGTCTCAAATAAAATAGAATTTACAAACAAAATATTAAAATAAAAAAGAAATTTATAAATAAATAATTTGTTAATCTCAAAATTAATACAATGATTTAAAACATTTACATATTTAGTTTATAGAGAAAATTTTTAATTGAAATTTAAATAAAACATTAAAATTAAATCTTATAGCAACTTATTATTACTTAATTATATTTATTGATTTTTTAGAGAAAACATTGAAAATTAAACTTTTATAATTTTTTACAAAGGCTAATATCGAATAGGAACGAATTATTAGTTAATTATATTAATATATTTTTTTATAAAATTAATTTAAAATTAAACTATCTTATAATTTTATAAATGCTTAGCAACGTTTTATTTGTTAATTCTATTTATTGATTTTTTTAGAGAAAATATTAAAATTTAATATTTAAAATTTTACAAGGTTATAAATTAAAAGCAACTTTATATTAGCTAAAAATATTTATTCAGTTATTAGAAAAAACATTAAAAATAAATTTTATTTAATTATTTTTCATAGCTATAATTGCATAGAAACGAATTATTAGTTAATTAAATTTATTCATTTATTAGAAAAAACATTAAAAATAAATTTTATTTAATTATTTTTCATAGCTATAATTGCATAGCAACGAATAATTAGTTAATTATATTTATTCATTTATTAGAAATAACATTAAAAATTAATATTATTTAATTATTTTACAAAACTATAATCGCATAGCAAAGTATTATTAGTTAATTATTTTTTTTTGATTTTTTTAGAAAATAAATTTAAAATTAAACATTTTTATAATTTTACAATGCTATATATAATAGCATATCAAAGATTATAAGTTAATTATATTTATTGATTTTTTTAATAAATTGTTTTTAAAATTAATTTTTTTTAATAATTTTATAATGCTATACATAGTTAATAAGGCTAAGCAACATATTATTAGTAAATCTTTTAATGATTGATTTTCAAATAAAACTTTAAAATTTAAAATTGATTTAACTGAATGAAAATTAATTAAGGCTTTTAAAATTGTTTGGTAAAAGAGTAACAGTTTAACAAATAATTTCGAAAGTTACAAAAATTCTACATTTAAAAGTTTGTTGAATATTTTTATTAGTTAAATTAATTATATACATTTTTTAAAAATTATAAAATCATGAATAGAATTTAATTATTATATAAAAAATTTTATTTATTTTAAAATTTTTTTATGATTTTAGATTTTTAATAAATCTTAAATAACTTATATTAAATTGTTTATATAAATTTATTCACTTTTGTAAAATTAAGATTCTAATCAAAATATTCTAAGTAAAATTAAATTTATATTATTTTTTAGTCTTAATTAAATAAAAATTAGTTTATAATAAAATAATTATTAGTTTTTGTTTATATTCATCTTATTTAATTTTCAAAATATTTTGATTAATATGTTTAATGATTTTATTATTTAACAGTTTAAAATTTAAAATTTAGACATTATTGATAATTGTGTTTTTGTTTATTTAATATTTTATGTATTAAAAATTTTTTAATTTATAAGACTAATGAATAAAAAAAATAATCCAAAAAATTTAATTTAATAGAATAACTGAATAAATTAATAATATAAAAAGGAAATTATCTAAGAAAGTTAAAATCAAAATTAATTTTATAAATATTTTTAGTGAAAATTTCGATTACTAAATAATTTTGATAATATTCAAAATATCTAATGTTAATATAATAACAAAGTTCAAAATTTTAAAACTACATATTAAAATCCATCATTAAAAAATTATGGGTAAACAAATTAAAGTAAAACTTGTTTATTCAGTAAGATTTTTTTTATAATTTTACCAAATCTTATATGTAAATTTAAAACTATTTTTATGTACTTTTTATTTTGTTTAATTCTGCCATTTTTAACAATAAATTTATTTAATTTTTTTAAATTTTTGAAAATATAAAAGTTATTCTTTTTTATCACAAATAAATCATAAATCTAAAACTTTTAAGATAATATAAAAATTTTATTATTAAAAATTGTAATTAGAAGCTATAAAATGTTTTAAAATGTTTAAGAAATATAACAATTTAAAAAAATATCAACGTAAAAATATTATAAAATATCAAAATTATTTATTATAAATAAAGTATATTTTAAATGTAATGAATCATAGAAAATTACAAAAAGTTAAATCTTTAATCAATCTTAAAACAATTTTGTTTCAAAAAATAATTAGACAATGTTTTCTTTAAATTATTTGTTATTAGTTTAATTAAAACTGTGAAAAATAAATAATTAAACGAAATAAACTTAAGAGCTGTAACTTTTGATAAAACAAAATTTTTAACTATATAAGATTATTTTAACATTAAATACAATATCGTAGCGTTTCGTTCTCATTTAGATCATAATTAATGAGATCATACGTATTACGATTTTGTTAAATTTCCAATAAAAAACTTTTATAGAGTAAAAAATATTTTTCTAATAATTAATTTTAAATGTTGATTTTATTTCTAATCGTTAACAAAAAAAAATAATTTAATTTAATTTTTTTAAATGATCTGTAAAATCATATTTATTATGATATTATTAGTTAATTAATTCTTAATTGTTATTAAGCTAATTCTTTTACAATAATAAAAAAAAATTTCTTCTTTTAAGAAGTTTTAAACTGATAACAAATACTTAAAATTATTAAAATTAATATATTAATACAACAATTCTAATAGAATATAAATATATAATATTCTAATCTATTTCTAATAAAGAACTCTAAAGGTATATAAATAATTTTTTTTAAAAATTCTAATTCAAAAATTTAGAAATAATTCATTCAATTATTCAATATTTGTAAATATCGCTTATACCACTAATTCTTATAATATTTTATTGAAAAATTATTTGAGTTTGAAGTGAATAATTTTTATTTTTTTCATATTCTATTACAGTAATCATTTAAAAATAAGTATTATTTAATTTTTAAATTTTTAAATAACCGCTAAGACCAATAATTATTCTATATAGTTTTTTAATTGAATAACTCAAAGGGAATTTAAATTTATTTTTTTCTATTTATTTATCAATTTTTATTATATGATCGACGTAACCAATAATTCAATAATATGTCAATGATAGAATAACTCTAATAAAATACAAACATATATTCTAATCTAATACTATTAAACTAATCAATAAACATATTTTTTATTTTTTCTAGTTTTAAAAATTTCGCTATAACTAAAATTTATTAAAATTATTTTATTGATAACTAAAATGGATTATAAATATACACTTTATTCCTTTCAATAAACTTAAATAATTATTTATCTATTTAATTTTAAAAATTATCTTTAAGGCATACTAAAATTAAATTCATTTTCTATAAACAGATTATCGTAAAATAACAATAGAACAATGATACAAGTTTTTTATAATATGTTTTAGAAAAATAAATAAAATTTATATATATATTAATTTTTAAATTTTAAAACTGATAACAACGATTAATTTTATATTAATACATTTAATTTTAAATAAATAACAATTTAATTCTTTTTAAAATAAAATTTATATTTTATTTTTCTATTTTAAAAATTATTTTTATAACCAATAAATTATCTTTACATTAAAGGTGATATAGCTTTATTTTTAAGCGGTTTAAACCATTTTAATCCTTTAACTAATGGATTGGTCTGATTTGGTTTATATTTTTTAAAATGGTTGAAATTAAAATAATAAAAATCTTTATATATTTTTGATATTTTAAAAAATATGCTTTAAAATGTATTATTTAAGTAATAATTAAAGTTTTATCGTACAAATTTTTAATAAATTATTTGTAAATTACATTTCTCTGAAATATTTAAACTTTGTTTGGTTTGAAATGGTTTTACATTATATTTATGTGTTTGTTTGATTATGTTTTAAAATAATTAGTTTAATTTTTAATTGTTAGCTAAGACCATTAATTATTTTATTTTTTATTAATAGAATAAATATAAAAGAAATAAAAATATATTTTTCATTCTAATTATTTTAAAATATTTAAAAAAAAATTAATTTTATATTTAAACTTTAAATTGTTTTCTAATACAAAAAAATTCTTATATTTTGGTTAATGATAGAATATATTTAAAGAAAAATAAATAAATTCTTTTTTATAATTCTTGTTTAAAAATAAAAATAGAATATTTTTTCAATTGTTAGTTAAAACCAATTCTGTTTAATATTGTTTATTGAAAGAGTAACTTAAATAAACTCTAATTTACATACTCAATTTTTAAATTTTCTTAACAAAAAAAATTTATATTATTTGTTTAATTATAGAATAATCATAAAGAAATATAAATAATATATTTTCTTTTTTAATTCTTTACAAAAATTTTTATTTATAAATTTTATTTATATAATTTTTTAGCTAAAATTATTGCTTCGTATACTTTATTTATTGATAGAATAAATTTAATCAAATATACTTATATTCTTTCCTTGTGTAATTCTTATACAAAAATAAAACTATAAATTAATTAAAAAATTTCTGTTAGAATTTAAATATATTATTTTCTTGTCAATTTCTTTTGCAGAATAAAATTAATATAATTTTAATTTTTCAATTTTAAATTCATAATTAAGACAAATAAATGATATTTGTTTTTTAGAATAATAATAATTAAGTATAAATATTTTCTTTTATGTTCTAATATTTAAAAATTAATATAAATAAAAATTTTTCTAAAAGTTTTAATTTACTTTTTAATTTTTTAATTTATCTTATCCAATAATTCTTATATTGTTTTCGGTTGAAAGTTATTTTGATCTTATTTTTTTGGATTATTATCACCAAACCAAGATTTGTAAAATGGATAAATATTTTGACATAATATTTGAAAAAAAATATAATTGTTCTTTATGCTTTATTTCGAGTCCTGCTTTAGTATTAGGATATAGGTTTTTGTACTTATTGTTACTAAACAGGTTTTTTCCTAATTTACTCAATAATATGCAGAATATCTATTTCGACAACGCTGATATTACTGAGAAATGGAATAATTGGAGTAACCAACGAACAGTATTTCAGTCATTCAATGTGTCTAATTCAGCTATAAAAGCAATCTATATACAGTATAAGATCGTAAATAGTTATGAATCTGAGCTATTTCCAATTGTTAAAATTGCAATTTATTTGACTGAAAAAATTAATCACAATTCCATTCTAATTTTTAATAATGAAGTATACGATATCAACGACATCTTTAAAAATAATAGAATTTCGTTGAATCATCTGGAAAACTCTAGAGTTCTTCAATCGAATCTTTATATTTTTGCATTCCGTAATGGATGGAGATTGAAGCAATTCGATACTAGCGTTAAATCTATAATACAAGATATCGAAAATATGTTCATAGTAGATACAGAATTACCTGTTAGATCGCTAAAGTATCAATTATTTAATTCAGAAACGGTGAAATCTTTAAACCTATTTACAATACAGAAGCATATAAATACTTGGTTAAATATCCCAGCGATCGATTTGGAGAAGCAGTGAAAGATCTAATTTTTAAACGTTTATTATTTCAGTCAGAAAAAGAGTTTTCTAAATTAAAGGATCTAAATGTGTTACAGAATAGAGATTTTTTTGCAACTCTTTATGTTATAACGAAGAAATGTATCAATTAATCAGAATAAAAATTTGAATTCAATTGTTTTAATCATTATATAATTAAAATAAATATAATCAATATATAACATTTGAATTTATTTAAACTCCATTTATAATCAATATATCCCAATATGAAATAAAATTATTTAAGAACAAAATGCGTAAATTATTAAATAATCCTAATTGGTTCATAATATAAAAATTAATTAGGATTATACATTATTAGTTTGTTAATTTAACTCAGTAATATAGGTCTATACACCTGACCACTGTATTTGTGGGGCTTAGGTTGCTAAGTGGCTGGACTTTGCTAGGGCATGGCCTATGGTTGCAATGGGCCAACTATCATGCGCGTGGGTTAGCAACATAATATCCTATTGGTTAATCATAGCGTGCTATAGCGTGATTGGGCGGCACCATCCCTGCTTTTGACAGTGTTTCATCCCTAGAAGGCCATCCCTTCTACTAATTAAAACTTATTGTGCACACCAAACTAACACACACGCATTCACACAGGCATACACCAAACAAAAAAATATAGCGTTATATAAGTTTGCGATCATAAATACAATAAAAAATTGTATAATATTTAATCTATTCAAAAAATAATATTTATATTTTTGTAATATAAAATTTTGAATTGAATCCAATTTAATAATTTTTTAAGAATATGATAATGAAGAATTTAATATATAATAATGAATATATTCTAACTATATTTTAAAATTTATTTTCTTCATAGTAATTTATATGTTATAGATTTTAAAGAACGTTTTAACAAATAAAAGTATTTAACAAATATTTACATTGTTCCGTTAACCGTTTATTTTATAATTACATGACGTACATTATTTATTAATAAATAGATATAAATATATAAAGAAACAAAAATTTAAATACGATACATGTACAATAAATTAAAATTAAATACGATTAGAAATTTAATGTTAAAAAAAATTTTAAATTTTCAGAATTGTTTATCTATTAATAAAATATAACAAAATTAATTTAACAATATATAAGTATAGAAATTACATATTTTTATTTTATTTTATTTAAGTTCGTATTTTGTTATTGAAGTTTAAATCAATTATATTTCAAATCGGTGAATATTCATAATTTCAAGAAATATTAAAATTTTCCAAAAAGGTTTATTATTAAATCAATTATGTTAAGATTGCATAATAACCAAAAGTCCCATAACATATTTTTATATTAAAAAATTTTTCAAAAATGGATTGGGGAAAAATGATAGTTATAAAAAAATCATTACAAGTTTTTGTATGTTTATTTTTGTCGTACTCCATAAGTATTGGAAGAAAATTTACAAAATAAAAAGTTTCTCTTGATGCTCTATAACTATCCATTTATCCATTACTGAATTAAAATTTGTTTCGTTAATAAAATCGGTTTATAATATTTGTTGATACGTAATACCTATTGATAACAATTATTATTTTGCGAAAATATTTATTAAACTTACCAAGAAAATTTTTATTTAATAATTAGAAGATTTTAAATTACTGTATGTTGAAAAATTTACGAAGTATATTAAAAATTTTCAATCATGATTTCCAGGAGTATTAAACAAATATCTTTAAATTCAAATAAATCAAATATTACATCAAACTTAAATTTTAAAATATAATTTTAATTATTTTTATTAAGAATCAAAAAGCATTTAAAGTTAGCAATAATCGTTAGGAAATTAAATTATACTACCTCGATACTATTGACCATAGGTGATATTTATTTATAAATTTAAAAATAATGATTATTTTCACTAATAATATTTTAATTTACATATTTTATTAATTATTTTTATTAAAATTTTAATAAAAATATATTGATTAAATTATTTTTTAAAATTTAATATTATAAAAATTTCTAAATAAATATAAATATAATATAAATTATCAAATTAAAATTAACACCTTTCTTTACTATAAAATAGATTTAAAATTAATCATAAAAACTTATTTTTTATAATTTCCATAAAATATATGAAAAAAAGTTTTATATTATATAATTTATTTGAAATATAATTTTGAAACAGTTTTTAAAATAAAAGCAAATAGACATAGAATAAAACAAGTTTAATAGGCTTAAAGTTGACAAAAATGAGGATTTAATTTCTTTTTTTCTTCAATTATAGGAGAAACAAAAAAATTTTTTAATAAAATTAAAATTAAACAATTATACATTTATCACATACTATTATAATTTTTTAATGATTATTTATTCACACTAATATTCAATTTTATTATGATTTTTAAGGCTTAATAAATTTAGCAACATATTTGTTCATTTAATTTATAGATTTTTTACAGATATTTAAAATTTATAGTTTTTATTATTTTACAATAATTTTTAATTATAATTTTAATTAAAGACAAATTATGGATTATAATAATATATTAGATTAGTTTTCTGAAGAATTGTTCTTACATTTTAAAAAGAATGATAAAAACTAATATTACACAAGAGATTATTTTATTTATTTGTTGTTTGTATTCTTAAGAATAATCTTGTGATGTACATTTGATAGGATTTAGCTAAATTTTACTAAATAAGGTTATTTTTCTGACCTGTCAACCTGTCTTTTCATATAACGTTCTTTATATTTATTAAATGATATTAAAACTAATAAATTGAAATTTTGGAAACTTTTTTAGAAATATGTAAAAAATTTGCTTACAACATTCTAAAATGGGTTTAAAATCTATTAAGATTATAAAAATAGGATAAAAAATTATCTATTATTTTAATATAACAACTTATTTAAACTATTCTAAGTAAAAACCAATCAGGCGGGTAACCTAATTCTTTTATAAAATTTTTTAATCACTAAAATAATTATAATTGTGCAACATTAGTTAATATTTTAATTGCCAAAAATATTTGACACAGAAAAAAATTGGCTATAAGTTGGAATTAAAATATAATAAAACCCAAAGTGAGCTCATGATGAATGTTCATTCTCTTCCTTTTTTTCAATTTTATAAGGATTAATAACTAAACAACATAAACTATATATATTAAATTTTAGTTTCAATTAAATGAAAAATAAATAAGAGATAACAAATAATTATTATAAAATAATATTTAAGTTATTAATTATTTATTCAATCTTCATTCTTTTAGTTTTATTAAACTAATAAAATCAAGATGTAATTTAATTATCAACGATTTTTAAGAACATAAAAAAATTCATTTCACTTAAAATAGAATGCTATTTAAATTTTTATAAATTAGACAAATTTTTGAAATATTAAATTATATTGTAATTATTGTAACATGAATAATATATATAAAATAGTGTATTCTAAGTTAAGTCATTACTAAATGATAAATATTATTCGAAAGTAAGTATTAAAGTAAGTATTTTTATTATACTAAAAATTATAATTATTGAAAATAGTTTTAATTAATTGAATTTAGTTTTATGACAATTAAAAAATGAGAATATTATATATTTATTCTATAAATTTAATTATATATTATTTTGATCTTTTTTCAAGTCAATTTTATTGTTAAAAATTGAGTCAGTTTATAAAATATTTGTTTCAAATTTGTGTACTAAATTTTAAAGTGAAAAGTGCAAATGTGAAATATTATAAGCAGTAAATTTTATAAAAATTTAGTTTAACACTATAATAGATTTATTTCACATTAGGTACTACATCGTTGCGTGTAGTTCTTATTAAGCTTATATTTAATGAGATTATATGCATTACGATTTTGTTTAACTAAAATAGCAAAATTTTAGTTAAACTGCAATATCGATAATATCGATAGTAATATTTTGTAATATTATAGTATAATTTACTTGCAAAGAATACTAGAATTTTAGAATTTTTTAAAATTTCATCTAATATTTATTTTATAATTAATCATTAACAATTATGTAACTTACGAATACTTCTTTATTTACAAATAATATAATTAATAATCATTTAACTTTTATAAAATTAAAAATTATTTACTATTATGGTAGTGTACAACACTACGATTATATATCTATGATTAAAGATGCCATGGCTTTTTTCAATAAGTAATTACTATGGAGCGTCGCAGATGATAAGTTTTCAACTGTCATCTAGCTATATTTTAAATATATTATATTAGGTTATCCATATTGCCCTGTGTAACAAATATTTTTAATGATATTTATTTATTTTTCAATTTCTCACATTTTACTATCGACCGTTTTGTAATAGCAAAATTTATTGGCTAATTCTATTATCTACCTAATGAAATTCTATGGGAAAACGATCCAACGTATGACATACTATTAAATATTATTTGCCTTATGAAGGTGAATCATATACTATAATGCAACTCAAACTTAAAAATTAATTATAATTACGTTTATTTGTTATAAAAAAATTTGAATCAGATTTATGTAAATGCGCAATATATAATAATGACAAAAAACAGTTTTTATTGATTGAATGTACTCTTTATATAAAAATCGGACTCATTAAGTCACTGTCTTATTAAGTTATAAACAAAATTAAGTGAATTTTCGGCTATATTTATTAAGTAAATTAAAGCACAATTATTAAGTTATTAATAATTAATAATCTTTTAACATACAAATATAAAAATAAACAATTAAACCGGACCGAAACAATATAACATTCTACGCTATCATAAACTATATTCTGTAACTTAATGAGTCCCTTTACTATAATACAAATTATATTTTAAAATCTAGTCTTAGATAAAATTCTTATTGATTAATTGTCCGACCATTTAGAAATCCTACACAACAAGAAAATTAAAAAACCTTTTTTTTATTTTGAAGTAAATATTTTTTAGCTAACTTACTTGAAAAGAAGTCCAGATTATGGATTTGACCATGTCTTTCTGTCTGTCTGTCTGTCCGTCTTGATGTCTGCAATCTTTATTTTTAATATATATTTATTAATGGATAATATATGTTCTTTATTTAAATTAAAGGATATTTTAGGTTTTTCTTAAAAACCTATATAAATTTGACAAGCATAAACTAGTTTATTTGAAAGTCAGTTTTATGTGAATGTGTTGTTTTTGATTTTAATAATAGTATTAAACTTGTATTAATGCCTAACTTATAATTGA
Organism: Phthiracarus crinitus; assembly: GCA_034698025.1. Lineage (NCBI taxonomy): Eukaryota > Metazoa > Arthropoda > Arachnida > Sarcoptiformes > Phthiracaridae > Phthiracarus > Phthiracarus crinitus. The sequence continues at coordinate 14,879 of JAQGAW010000208.1, forward strand.
TTTTTAATTTGATTATCATTTTTTACATAAAAATTGGGGTTAAAATAAATAATTTCTTTTTGTATGCAATCGTTTTCCATCGGTATTCAAAGGTAAATTAGTCGATATAAAACCTTAAATTGAGAGATGAATCACTTATAAAGGAAATTAAATAAGTCAAAATTACAGATAGTGATGGTCAAATTTATAAGCAGTAATTTTTTTCAACAGTTAGCTAAAAATCTAATTATCAAAATAATTGTATTGATTAAATGTTATAAATTATAAAAATAATTTTAAAATAAATAGATATGATTAAATAATTTCTAAAGTTATTTTTCAGATAAAATATTTTCTTAATATATAAAAGTAATTTATTCGATAATAAATATGTGCAATGAATGTAGTTTTAATAGATTTGGTAACAATTTGATTGAACTTATTTTAAGTTACTAATCTATAAATGATTGTTTTCGATTTCAATATGTTAACAATCTAATCAATTAATATTCAAAAACCATAATCTTCTTATCTTGTGCGGAAGTCAAGTTTCTTCATCATATATTCATAAAAATTCGGTTATAAAAGGTTTAGTTTATTATTATAACCAAATATTAAATAAACCATTATTTAATAATGTATTGCATAATGGTGCACATATTTCGAATATAATATTTGATTGTTCATGTATTAATGAAGATGTAATGATTAAAATTGTACAAACGTATAAATATTTAAAAATTTTAGATATTCATACTTTTCCTTTTATATCTCCCAAATTTTTTAATGGACTAGCAAAAAATTTTTAAAAAATTTAGAATCAATTAGAATATATAAAGATTTGAAGTTATCTTGTATCGACGTTTCAAATTTTTAATAGAATGTCCTAAACTTAAAAAAAAACATTCTAATAATAATATTCAAGACAGTGTTGATAATTATTTAAAGATAAATAAAGTTTAATTTGATTAAAATTAAATCTATTTATGGATATTCAATCGAAGAGATAAAATTTAAGATTTTCTCATTACTTTAAAAATAGTTTAATGTCATTGATTTTAATTTAGATTTCGATGTTATCAAACAAATAGCTGAATTTAATAAAATTGAAAGTTTACATTTTAAAAATTTATCATTTGATGAAAATAAATTTATCACTTTATTAAAACTTATTGGTTTAAATTGTTTAAATTTATAAGTTTTAAAAATATCACAATTACAGTATTCTTCATTAGTTATTGTATTTAATAAAGGATTTAAATTACTCGAAAAATTAGTTATTTATGATTGCAAACAAATATATGATTTTGGATTTTTAAAAAAATTAAATAAACTAAATTACATTGTTTTATATTATATTATTTATATAGAATTTGGAAATGAATTTATGGAAATTCATAATTATAATTCCCAATATAAAAGTGATGAATTTCTGACTCGTTATGCTGATAAAAATATGTGCATATATAATATAATGAGGAATATTGAGAAATTACCTAATTTGATTTGTTTAAAAATTGGAATAGTTGAAAATTATAATTATGATAGTGAACGTCTTGGTTTAAATACAGATAGTATTATTTTATTTATTACAAATTGTTCAAGTATAAAAAATATTTATGTTTATCCTGAAAATTCAGGAATAAAAAAAATATTATTAATGATTTTATTCAATCAAATAATAGAAAAATTATTTTTAACATTTTAATTTCTGAATACATTGATTAATTGTTTATAATTTAAAATTATGTCTTTATTAAAAAATAAATATTTACAAATTGAAGTTTTAAAGTAATACAATTTATTTTTGAAATATAAAATTAAAAATTTTAAAATGTATACAAATTTCAAATATTTCTAATTTAGATAACTTAATAATTTGAATATTTTTAATTTTTTAAAGTTTGGAACATTTTTCTTTTTTCACTTTTAAATTATCAACAAAAGGTTTTTCTTAAGCATTTTAATATAAATGAAATGGTGTTAATTTTTTACATTTATTCGATACAATTTTTTTATATTAAAAATACAATAAACATTTTAAATATAAAAAAGTTTAAATTTAAAATAATGGTATTAAACAATTTTTTATATCATTATTAGCCCATTATTTAGCTAAAATAAATTAAATTTAAATCAATAAATATCATAACGATGTACTAATTAATATTGGTAAATTTTTAAATTATTATTTGAAAATTATTATTATAATCAAAAATATTATTTTATAACTTTTTCATGAATAGAATACAAAGGATATTTTAATAATGATTAAGTTGAACGTTTTAATAATAAATTTAAATTAATAATAGTTTTAATTAATTTTTTACATAAAATTATTTAAGTTTATTAATGCTTGAATAAAATTCAAAAATAATATCGCTGTTTTAAAAAATTTAACAAAATATTTTTGGATTAAAATGTTTTTGTTATTTAATCATTTATAAAATTTGTTTTGTTAAAAATATGAATTTTTTGATTTATTTCTTTTTTAAATATATTATTTTAATTAAAAACGATAGATAAATAAAAAAAATTTACTTTAGTGTAAATTTTTCATTAAAATTGGTTATTATAACTAATGTGATTTTAGTTATCGTAAATAATATAAGAAATTTATTTATATATATATTCTTAAATAATTTTTAAAAAACAATATGGTAGATTTGTGTTATAAAGAATACGTTAAAAATATTAATTTAAACTAAAGATAAATTTTTAAATAGGTGAAATTAATTTAATTTAATTTAAAAAATTTTAATTTTATAAATTTAACTTATAAATGTTTCTTGGAATATAAATAATGATTCTTGTGATGAAATATTACTTTAATTGATGATTGAAATATTACTGTAGTTTTCCATCTCACAAATCATAAATTTTCAACAATTTATTTAAAAGGAATAATTTAAAACTTTATTATTCCTTTAAAATTAATTTATTTTAAATTATTTAGTTTTTAATTTTACATATGTTTACATATAATTTTGTTTTTAACTTTATTAAATAATAAAAACTGATAAATCATATTATTATGTAAGAGAATATAATATTTACCTATTTTAAATTTTATGAAAATCAAGTTATGAATTTAAATTTATATTTTGAATTTATATGAAATTTAAAATAGGTAAAAAATATATACTATTAAATTCTGTTATGATTTAGTTAAAATTTATTTATAATATATTATAATATTTATATATTATAATTATTCTAATATTCAATTTTTAATAAAAAATTGAGAATTCATATTTTCATTTAAAATAGTTTAAAAGAATTTATTAAATATTAAGTTTAACATATTTTAAATTTATAGAGAATAAAAAAAAACATTAAAAATGTTTATTTAATTAATAAATTATTAACATTAATTTATACTATTTCTCCTTGAAGTGTGATGGGAAAAGTGATGATAGTGATATAACTTGTTTTGTATGATTTAACTCATTTTTTTTCAAAGTTCGATAAATATATTTAGAACATTTATTATCTTTAGTTCTAATTGATTTCTTTCTCGTTTTTATGTACTTTAATGGATCTTTACCATCCTTTCTAATTAAAGAAGGTAATATTCTTCTCCTAGCGTTAATAAACCAATTACAAATTTGCTTTGCACACAAATTTGTTGAATTCGATAACATTAATTTGTCTTTTTCGGAAGGATAAGCATTATATCGATGTTCATTTAGCCAATTACGCAAAATTTTAACGGAATCCTTTGGTAACATACGATTTTTTTCCATGATAATCTCGAGGATTTAGCAAATATCCAATAAACTTTATTAAAGTTTAATAAAAAAGAAGAAAACCATTCTCCTGCCTAGTTATTGCAACAAATACGAAAAATTAACATGTCCCAAAAATGTCTTTTCAAATAAATTCAATCTAATTTATAAATATATTTTTTTTAAATATTTAAATATACTAATAAATTAATTTCAAAATCTTTCATTTAGAAATATAGAAAATAAAAAGTTAATTAAATTTTAAGAAATTTAATATACAAATTTAATCAAAATAATATTTTCTTAAAAAGTAACATTAATTTACAATATGATTTGATTTATTAATATATAAATACTAAAAATAAGCTTGAAAATTAATTATATAAAATGTTATAGTTTACCTATAAATAAAAAGATTTTATATAATTGTATAAATGTATAGAATAGTAAAATGTTTAAATGAGAGCAAATTATATTAAATACAAAATAACATTAATTTTTCTAAAAATTTATCAAATATTTAAGACATTATTTATATTATGTTCTTAATGCCTAAATATTTATATTATATATACATTTGAAATTTAATATAAATAAAAAATATTAAAATAAATTTTATAAAATTCATTTTTATGTAATACCCTAGAAAATTAATATCTAAATGAAATCATCTATTTCTCTTCTTTAATTAAAATAAATATGAAAATAATTGGCTTTAGTCGATTTAAAAATTTTTAAAATTCATTTTTATGCAATGACCCTAGAAAATTATTATCTAAATAAAATCATCTATTTCTCTTCTTTAATTAAAATAAATATGAAAATAATTTGCTTTAGCGATATTTTTAAAATTTTAAAAATTCATTTTTATGTAATAGTCTTCAAAATCATTAACATAATAAATTTATCTATTTGGCAACTTTAAGGAAAATAAATATCAAAATAATTTGCTTAATCAATAGTTTTAAATATTATAAAAATTATTTTTTATTTTTTAAAAATTAATTTTTATGTAATACCGTAGAAAATTAGTATATAAAACGCCAATTATTTTATATTTATTTTAATTAACGTTGAGAAATTGATGAATAAATTTAGATAATAATTTTCTATGGTATTACATAAAAATGTATTTATAAAAAATAAATTATTTTTTCATTTTTTAAAAATATCGGTAAAGCCAATTATTTTCATATTTATTTTAATTAATGTTGAGAAATTAATGAATAATTTTAGATAATAATTTTCTAGGATATTACATAAAAATGTATTTATAAAAATAAATAATTTTTTCAATTTTTAAAACGATGGCTAAAGCCAATTATTTTCATATTTATTTTAATTAAAGATGAGAAATAGATGGATAAATTTAGATAATAATTTTCTAATGCATTACATAAAAATAAATTTATAAAAAATAAATAATTTTTTAAAATTCTTAAAACTCTAATGATAATTATTTTGATATTTCTTTTAATTAAAGATGAGAAATAGAGAAATAGATGAATAAATTTAGATATTAATTTTCTAGGGTATTACATAAAAATGAATTTTATAAACTATCGCTAAAGCAAATTAATTTCATATTTATTTTAATTAATGTTGAGAAATAGATGATTTTATTTAGTTATTAATTTTCTAGGGTATTACATAAAAATGAATTTTATAAATTCATTTTAATATTATTTAAATTTAAAAACTATCGCTAAAGCAAATTATTTTTTTATGTATTTAAATTAAAGATGAGAAAAAGATGATTTTATTTAGATATTAATTTTCTATGGTATTACATAAAAATTAATTTTATAAAATTCTTTTTAATTTTATTTAATTTTTAAAACACTCGCTATAGCCAATTATTTTCATATTTATTTTAATTAAAGATGAGAAATATATGAATAACTATATAATTATTTTCAAATGTATTACATAAAAATGAATTTTATAAAATTCATTTTAATATTATTTAATTTTAAAATCTATAGCTAAAGCAAATTATTTTCATAATTATTTTAATTAAAGATGAGAAATTGATGAATAAATTTAGATAATAATTTTTTAATGCATTAAATAAAAATATACTTATAAAAAATAAATAATTTTTTAAAATTCTTAAAACTCTAATGATAATTATTTTGATATTTCTCTTAATTAATATTGATAAATAGATGTAATTATTTATATAATAATTTTAAACGTTATTTCATAAAATTTAATTTATAAAAAATAAAAAATAATTTTTAAAATTTTAAAAATATCGCTAAAGCAAATTATTTTCATATTTATTTTAATTAAAGATGAGAAATAGATGAATAAATTTAGATAATTATTTTCAAATGTATTACATAAATTTAATATAAAATTCTTTTTAATTTTATTTAATTTTTAAAACAATCGCAATAGCCAATTATTTTCTTATTTATTTTAATTAAAGATGATAAAAAGATGATTTTATTTAGATATTAATTTTCTAGGGTATTACATAAAAATGAATTTTTTGTAAAATTTATTTTAATATTATTTACTTTTAAAAACTATCGCTAAAGCAAATAATTTTCATATTTATTTTAATTAATGTTGAGAAATTTATGAATAACTATATAATTATTTTCAAATGTATTACATAAACTATAAAATTCATTTTAATATTATTTAATTTTAAAATCTATAGCTAAAGCAAATTATTTTCATATTTATTTTATTGTCTTAAAAATCTTAAAATATGTGTTAGCATATAAATGAAAGACAAAAGAACTACTGAAGGAATACCAAAATTTTTAAAGCAAATCATATAAAAGCGCAATATATGAAAATTACTGAATCTAAAGCAAAATATAATTAATTCAATAGACGAATTTAATACAAAAAATTTATTTTAACTTATGGGAAAATTGAGAGTACTTTATTTACTTAATTTGGTTGCACAGACTATTGTATCTAACTATGTTCTAATCCGTGCCACTTAATCATACTCTGAATTAAAAAAACAATTCAACGATATTTGAACGTTCTTTGCAATACAAATTAATTTCAATTTTATTAGTTATAACATAAAAATTTAATAATATTAAAAATATCAATTCAATTTATCTTTTTTTACGCATCTTCTTAAAATTTTCTCTTTCATGTTACTAAATTTATCGAACACTTTTTAATATATCTCGTCTTTCACTTATGTTAAGTATAACCATTTAATATTTAATGTTGAACTACTAACTATATTTATAACATTTTATAATTTTTGTAACTGTTAAAATGTTATAAATAAAGTTAGTAGTTCATCATTATATATTATTTGGTTATTAATAGGGATTTTAAAATCGTTATAAAATCTAGTGCCAAATCGTTAAGAAATCGTTAGAAAAAAGTTTAAAAATCTTAAGAAAAATTCGTTAGAAATTTTTAAACAATATTTAATTTAAAAATGAATTTAAGACATCCATGCATTTAAGTTTTAAATGAAAACCTTAAGTTTATCACAATTACTGAATATTAATATTATGAAATAAGTATGTACAAATAGAAACATGATGAAAAACATTGATTGTATTTTAATCTAAATTCACTTTTTTATATAAATTTTTATTAAGAAAACAGTTTCTTCCACATTTTTGATATTTTCATAATTTTAAAAGAATTTTAGATAATTTTCTTAAAATCGTAAATTATATTTAGAATTGTTAGATATACCAAAATTCGATAGTTTTGTTTGAATCGATAGAAAAATATAAGATAATTTAATATCTTCAGTGATTAATATTACATTACGAATTTGTCGAATTAAGAAATTCATTTGAAAATCGTAAAATTTTTAAAGCCCTAATTATTAACAATTATAACATTTTATAATTTTTTGTAACTGTTAAAATGTTATATTATATAAAACAGATTTATTTAATATAAATAACTTAAATATATAAAGTAGTTCTATTTTATATATTTATGTTATATTTCTAATATAAAAGATAAAATCACTAACCCTATTAATTTTATTTGAGCAACAATATATTAATAAATTTAAATCTTAAATTGATTCATATAATAAATAAATTAAAAATATTTTAATAATTATTTTGAGAAAATTATATTGTGATTTATTTATATCAAATTATTTTTAAAAATATATATTTAATGTATAAGTAGTTTTAATTTTTTGTTTAATTTAATAGGTTTTATAAAATAAACAAATATTTTTACGTTAATTTTTAAAGGAAATTATAAATTGTTAAATTATCTTAACCACTTATTGTGTAAACAAAATCTACTAAAAAATAGTTACTTTTATGTAAAATTTCATTACTATTTTCAACATTTAAATTTATAAACATTTCGATAACATGTCGATTATCAAACTTTTATTTAATAAAAATATTATTCTAGAAAAAATAAGTTTAAACTATCAATTAAAATTAATTTAACCATTTATTGATTTTTTAATTTTTATATAGATTGAACAAGAAAATGACTCATAAGCAAAGATACAGACATTCATTCGATAAATTTGATGATGATATTTGCAAATTAATCTTAAGCTATTTGTCAACAGAGGAGCGATTTGTTTTTCAAAATGTATCAAAAAACTGGAACGAATTAATTTTTAACACTCCGCTAAATTTAAAAATAAATAATTGTTGTGACTTAATAACAAGGATATCAAATCAACCTTTAATAGTTGAAAAGAATGAAAACTTGAATAATTATATAATTAAAGATCTGGACATCAGATTGGTTCTTATGAAATGCAAATTTATTAGACATTTAGATATTAACAATTTTTCATTTAAATTGAACGATGAAATTATCAACGTTATAACAGATGGTTGTTCGTGGCTTAAATCAATATCTTTTAATTCATTTCCAGAAAATATTTCTGTTGAATGTATTACAAAATTTGGATTAAAAATTGGACCAAATTTGGAATCATTTTACATAGATAAGCCAAATATAAATTTACTAAAACAATTGTTTCAGTTTACTTCTAAACTTAAGAAAATTACAATTGGAAAAATTCTCCCAAATATCAATATATTTCTTAACGAGCGTGACGAAATGCCGATTTTTCCAAATTTGAAAAACATTCGTTCAGAGATATTTCTATATGAAAATTTTAAAACATTTGCAGATAAATATTGTGAATTTATACATATATTATACATATGCGTTGTCATAAGACAGAATACTAACAAGACTAACTATGATGGTTTTCAATACTTATATAATTTTCACAATCTGAAATCAATTAGGATAAATTGCAATTATATTGAATGCAATTTATTATTTGTTAATATGTTAAAAAATTTGGTTAAATCTTGCATAAATTTAAAAAATTTAGAACTCGAGTATATTAATAACGCCATAATATTTGAAGGTTTTTCTCAAGGTTTTGAATCTATTAGTAAATTAAAATTGTTTAGTGTTGACGTTTTTTGTTCAAATTTCATGTACTTTAATAATTGCAAAATACTAACCCATTTTAGTTTAAACCAAAAAGAATTGAAATTACATTATTTGAAAGATTTATATTTATATTTTTCTGGACTAAAATCATTAAATTTAAGAATAAATTCAGACTTTAATGACGAAATGCTTATTTGTTTATCAAATTTAAAAAATTTAATATATTTAATTCTTAATTGTTATGATAAACAAAGTAATGTTACAGTAAAAGGAATATGTATTCTAATAGATAATTGTAAGACAATAAAAAAAATTAAAATACCTCATATTACACTTGATCAGATAATTAAAATGAAATTACAAAAACGTGTAAATATTTACCAAAATAACAATGAAATACAATTAGTAGTGAAAAATATATAAATATGTTATTTAAAAAAATATGTAGTGAAAAGTATCTAAAAAACGATTAAAAAATTTTAGGACAAATTTATTTGCAAATAATAAATAAAAACTTGTCTGAAAAATATCTATTATATTTAAAAATTTCTTTAATCCATTTATAAATATCTAAAAATTTGTTTAAAAATTGTAAATAAAATTATGTGAACTGTAGTTTTTACAAATGTTTTCTATTATAAGTGTATAATATTATAATAAATGTTTTCTAATATTATAAGTGTATAATATTATAATAGTCATATTATATTTTTTAAATACATAATTAATATCCTATATATAGGTTGTAGGTCACAGAACGAATTTTAATAATATGACATTAGAGAATAAAAAATTATTTTCTGTCAAATGTATAAAAATACCGAATTTGACAGAAAATAATTCTAAATATTAACACATTTTTAATCGAAAAATGAATTTTTTATATATTTATCTCTTTATCAATTATAAAATGCCTATAGAACTTTAATTCTTTTCATGTTAAATTTTAATACATTTCAAAACAAAAAACATTGAGATGAAGTCTGAAATTAATCTTAAGAACGAATCAAACCGAATATTAATATTTAGTTTCGGTTAAGTAACACTTATCTGAGTTTGATAGATAATACTATAACTAAGAAAAATTTTAGTTCTGACCGAATATGATCTCTGATTTTAGTTTTAAAAATTTTTAAAGTAAATCAAATATTTTAATATTATATCCTAAAATAGTTTTAAAATTTGAAATAGTTAAAAATAAAATTGATAAACTTTATGAAAATTAATTTTTCTAAAAAATTAGATTTATTTTGTTTTTTTAACAATTAATTCTTTTAATAAAATGAACCGATGATAAGAATAGACAAAGTTAACCAAAAATTAATGTTAAAATTCACATTTTAGAAATGATAGTAAATAAATTAAAAATACTAAAAAATTATGTATAGCAGATATTGTTTTAATAGATTTTGTGATGACTTGTGTGAACTTATTTTGAGTTATTTATCAATCACTGAATGCTTTAAATTTCAATGCGTTAACAAACAATTCTATAAAAAAATATTTAATAAACAATTTAAACTTTCTATATTTGATAAAACCTATAAATCATGCAGCGATTTGAATAGGTTTAAAAATTCAATTATTATGGAATTGGTATTAGAAAGCCAAAATATTTTTAATACAAAAATTAATATGAAGTTATTGAAATATGTTGTTCAGAAGTGTTCAAATATTAATCATTTAATTATTAATTGCAATGAAATTAATGACGATTTTCTTCATTTTGTGAGAAATACAGGTGAATAATTAATAAATTTATTATAAATAATAATTATTTTTAACGATTTAATTTTTTAAATCAATTGTAGAAATATATATACATTTATTGGATACGATTACAATCGATACATCATTTTTTGACGATAAAATTGTTACATCATTAATACAAGTATATCCTAAACTGAAAGCAATAGAATCTTATTACGTACTTAACGAATGCTTTGATAAAATTTTCGATGAAAAATCTCAAATAGGAAACAGTATTGAAAAGATTAGCCGATATCACATAAAAGATAATAAGTTTCTAAGATTTACAAATCGTTTTAAATACCAATTAAGGTCTTTTGAAGTTTCTATTTGCCCAGAAATAAATTTTGATTTATTGCAAAATTTGGCACATTTTGAAAATCTTGAATATCTTAAATGTCAATTTATTGATGTTAGTTATAACACAAATACTTACAATTTAATTAAATTGATTGGGTTAAAGTGTTTGCGATTAAAAGTAGTAAAATATTTCAATTTTATGGATTTAAATATAATTTATAATGCATTTAATTATGGATATCATTCTTTAAAAAAATTTATAATTAGTGGAGCTGAACGTATTAAAGATTTCAAATTCTTGAAAAATTGTGCAAGTTTAACTCACTTGAAAATAGAAGGATATGACGAAGGAAGAAATGGATGTGAATTTATAGATATACACGAATATTTAAAAAACATTAAATCTATTGACGTTTATATTGAAGGCGAAGGAGAAACAGAAAGTTTAAATAATATAATGATTTATTCTGAAAAACTACCTAAATTAACTGAAATTAAAATTGGTTGTTCAAGCTTTAATAAAAACAGATCATTAGGAATAACAACTAACAATATAATTTCATTTATTAGCAAATGTCCTACTATAAGAAAAATAGGAATTTATCCAATTGATTCCAATATCAATAAAATTTTTATTGAAGAATATATACAAATTAAAAAAAGAAAATTGCAATTAAAATCATTATTACCAACATATTATTATTAAGCATGTGAATAATACAAACTGTATTTGTTTTTTATTATATTTAAATTATAACGTTTTAAATATTACAATAATCGTAGTTTATTCATAAAATTCATAAAATTAATAAAAATAAAAATTATTTATAAAACAATTTAGTTAATTATCAAATTAATTAAAGCTATATTAAATCTCTGCTTTAATAAATGAAATTGTAAATGTTATTATAATCGAATCACAATATATATGTTCTTATGGAGAATTAGTTTATTAATATTAATAGAATTATTTATATCTATAAAAATTAGATTTAATTTTGTTTAAATTTTTAGTTAAATCTCTGCATTTATAAATTAAATTTTAATATTTGTGATTATAAGTGCATATCTATCGTGACTCGATTATAATAACATTTATTTAGAGAATTAATATACTAGATATTAATAGAATTATTTATATCTATAAAAATTAGATTTAATTTTGTTTAAATTTCAGATTTAAAATTATTATGTATATTATATCTAAAAATTTTTTAATAATTTCATTTTGTATATATTAGAACCGAATTTATAATATTTTAGAGATTAAATAATATGTTTTAAGAGTTTTAATTTAATTGCTCACTATACATTTAATCATAATTAAATATTTACAACTTCTTACAATCAAATTCTCTTATTATAATATAAAACGAAAACTCATACATTATTAATTTATTAATTTGATAAATTTTTATAACATTTATTAATATTTCGATTAAAACCAGTCTTAAACATACATAAATAAATAAATAATTTAAAAAAAACGAATCTTAATTTATTCGAATAAACCACTACTACTTTGAGCTTCTGATTGCGTTCTAAACTTTTTTACAGCTTTTCCAGACATTGAATGATTTTCTCGAGGAGATTCGTGATTAAAACTTATTCCATGATTCGCAGATATTCCGTTATATTTTGTCCAACTTTCAGGATTTTCTCCAATATATATAAAAGTCCAGTCTCCTCTTGCTTGATGCTCAGTGATTAATAATTTAACTTGCTCTTTAGTTGATTCTTTTGAAGAATTTTCCACTCCATCAGTCATTATAACGCATATAACTCTTTCATCCAAATTTTTATTAATATCAACTATACGAACAGATTCCGAAATTGCATCATATAAGGCGGTTCTTCCATTTGGATCATAATTTGATGACGATAAACATGGAACATCATTTATAGGTACACCTGATTTAAAAAACTTTGTTACTAGATTTTAAATATCAAATATAATTTTATCTTAGGCTTAAAATTATAATTACTGTTTAATTAGATTATCAAATTTCATACACATTGCATGTTTAGTATTTATTAATTATTAAATCAAATAACAATCATAAAATATAAATTTTTATATATTATATTATCCAATAAAACGTAAAGAAATAATGTCTTTGCTATTAATATATGACATTTTGTATGTCAAGATTTCAGTAATATAATTGATAATTTAATAAAAAAATAATAAATTAATTTTAAGACCTGAGTGAACTAATGTTACCACACTGTTAAACTTCACTAAATAGAGCCTTGCTGTGTCGTTCTTAATCTCTTTTTGATCCATAATAAAACTATTGAATCCTTTAATCATTTCCGCTTTCTTTATTGCCATACTTCCAGATTCATCCAATATTATAACAATTAATGTTTTCATTTTTTAAAATTTATTACTTTTTTTGAGAGCACAGATGCTAATTTACAATAACTTATATGTTACAATGCTTATATACTTGTGAACATTATTGATTATATGAACTGAAACTATTACGTCAAAAAGAAAATCTTTGAGTATGCGCAGTGTTTACAAATGCAATATTTATAATTAACATTAAGTCATCCAAAAATACTATTTTTAAAAAGTTTAATATAAAATTTTAACAAATAATAATTATTGCATATTTTTATGAAATTTTTTAAAAAACTCCTTTAAGAATAATTTTACAAGGCAAAACAATTATAAAACAAGAAAGAGTAAGAACATACATAATGAGATCCCTTTGTAATTGTATTCTGTTTTAAATCAATAATATGGTCAAAATGTTTTCTGTATTAAGTATTATTGGCATTTAAATTAATTATTATATTGTTGCAAAACTATATTTTATTTCTATTTTTAAGATGTTATTACTTTTAATAAATATTGTTTGAATGTAAAAAATTTATTGTTTTATAAAATGTTGTTGTAATTAGCACTTCAGTGAACGTTGATAATTTTGAGTCAGTTGTGTTTTCATCGATTCAACATCACATAAATTGTTGTTAAGCTAACAAACAGAAGTAGTATATAAGCAAATAAAATTACGCATGTGATTTGTTTGAATTCGAAATTGTTTTACTGATTTTTATAAACAATATTTTATGCATTTTTATCATAATTTAATAGATTTTAAAGCAAATTTTGATTTTTTAAACCATATTTTAATTATTTTTAAGATTATTATTTGTCATTTTTAGATAAATAGATATTTTGTGACATGTTTTACCCTTTTTGGTTCATATTTATCACATCTTATACCGATTTTCAATTAAAAAAGACTCCTATCTTCTATAAATCTATAAAATAGACTCCTATCTTCTATAAATCTATAAAATAGACTCCTATCCCTTAATAAACTTAAAGTAAAAATCCCTTAATAAATATAAATACCCGTCTACACACAGATTTTCGATATCTAATATCTGACTTTTATTGTTAGCTAAAATACATAAAAATTGTTAATTTTAATTATTTGTATAATTGTCATACATTAGAGGCAAGCTCCGTTATGCACGTTAATCTGGCAACTTTAGCTTTGATTGTATTGTCAACATAGCATTGTTTTTACTATTGGTGTCTCTAATTAGGCTACGTTTTTTAATAGGTTTAATCTTAGAAAAAAATTCTATAATAAATAATTTTTCAAATATTAAAAAATTCAACAACTCTCTAATTATTGTTTTAACTTATAAAACTAAATTAAAATTTAATTATTCAAATATATAAAATTGAACAACTAATATTTAATTTAATTTTTTGTAGTCAACATTTAAAAATAATATTTTTAATATTCATCATTTTTCATATAACATTTCTAAAATTTAGTATAATATATTGATTTGTTAATTTAATTCATTTATATTTTATTTTTTAAGCGAATGTAAATAAAAAATTTTTTATAATTTTACAAAGCAATAATTCTAAAATAAAATCTAATTTAGTAAATTTTGATTATGTAAGAGATTATATTTAAATTAAATTTTCTTATTGTTATTAAAAACTATAAATTTTAATTTTTTTTAATTGCTTTTGTTATAGGCTTACATTTAATTTAATTATTTAATATTTCTTGCGAACTTGAAGACTAGTTATACTTTAAGGCTTTGTACAATTATTATACAGTACATTTTCAAAATGTCAAATTTTTTTTGCTAAACTGTCGTTCTTTTTTTTTATAAAATAAGTTACTTTTTATATCATCCTAAATATTTTAATTAAAAAACCAAAATTAATTTTATATATAAACAATATTACTACTTATTTTACCATATACAAAATATAATAATTATAATCTATGTGCATATAATTAACATTTATAAACATCTATGTATTAACCGCAATATTTTATTTGCATATATATATACTTCGTAAAAAAAATTTAAAACTTAAAAATATATGTTAGATAATGTTAAAAAATGACTGCATAGTCGAAGATAGTAATATTGATAATATTCAGTATTTTGTACAACAAAATATTTAAATTTTAAAAATTAAAATATTTTATACAAATACTAGAAAACAACAAATAAGCTAAAAATGTTGTCAATTATAAATAAAAACATTAAGCTTTAGGTAAATCTTTTTATATTATTATAAATTGTTTTATAAACTACGCATGCCCGAAATAAAAATAATTTATATAAAAAGTATGTATTTTACAATAAATTGCATTATTTAAAAGTTTATAGAAAAATAAACACAATTTATTAAATTCTTTATTTATTACTATTTTTTAAAAAAAATTTTATTATATAGAATAATTTAAATTAATTTATATTGTACCTGATTTTTGTGATATTATTAAGTATTATATGTATGAGAAAATTTTTTTTTATTGAAATTAAGTAATTTTAAATTGTAAATAGATCCTAATTCATAAGTACAATGGACAAAAATAAACAAAAATTTACTGAAAACTTGTTTCGATTGACTTCAATATGGCCACTTTTTATTGAACTGAATTTTAAAGAATATAATTCAAGCGAAACTGGAAAGGAAATAATTGGACGAGATAATGAATGTGATCATAAAATACTTTGCCGAATAATTTCAAGAAAACACGCTGCTGTTATTTATAAAAAAAATAAATGGTACATTAAAAATATGAAAAGTGTTCAAGGTTTAAGTCTAAATGGTAAAAAATGTAATAATAAAAACCTGTATCGATTAAATAATGGAGATTTAGTTTGTTTTGGAGATGTATTAGTTTCTCCATTTGTATTTAAGTTCATTATTATTGATAATAGTGCAAAATTGATTTGTTGTTTAAAATTTAAGAAATATTTAAAAATTAATAAGTTAAATAATTTAAATATATAAAATTAAATGTTTTACAAATTAATAAATCAATTTAAACATATGAATTTATAATAAAAATGAAATAATGTTAACAATTTTATTCTTTTGTTATTTCATGTTTTTTAGTAATTTTAATATATATATAAAATAATTATTTTTAAACGGGCACAGTTAATAAGATATATATAATGTTATTATTTTTAATTTTAAATTTATTTATAATGTGTTTTATCGAAAACATTTTTTAAAATTATTCATTATAATTTTAAGTAGTATTTAAATTAACAATACCACTTTAAATTAACAATACTACTTTAAATTAACGATTTTCTATTCCTTATATCAAATAAATATTAAAAGTAACTAAATTTTTATGTTTAACTGTATATATTTTTTATTCTCAAATGTCTAATTAATAATTAAAATTAACAAAATATTTTTTATTTCTATGATCTATCAATATCATATAATTTATTGCTTTATTATCATGTTTTTATTATTTTAAATTTTATAATATACTTTTTTAAAATAATAACTACGTGATTATATTTTAGAATTATAACTATTGAAATCAATTAAGTTATAAGATACATTTAGAAAATAAAACAAATTTTTTTATTCGAATTTTAACATTCCCTTGAAATGCTTATTAACGTTCAAATCACGAGTTTATAAATTATTATATTCTTAGTGTCAAAATTTATTATTATTACTAAAGTTAAATAATAAACTTTTTACATAAATAAAATTATATTTATAAATTACAAATAAAATTAATAACATAATAAACATAAAATTACATTTAAATTATAAAATATTGTGTAATTTAAATTTATATTTAAAACTAAAACTAAAATGCACAAACAAAAATGAAATTTTTAAAAATTTGTTTTAATAAATACAATAAGTAAACTATTAATTAATATTTTTTAGTCATTTTACGTAAGATTTAACTCAAAAAATTTTTAAATTGAAAATTTTTTTAAATAATATATGTAAAATCCTTAAGTTTAGACGTTAAATACATTTGAAATTTAACATTGCTTTAATAGTTTTCAAACCAACTAAGTTTATAAATGTCATACTAATTTTTTAGGTAAATATATCATATAAAATTAATAAATAAATTACACATATATATTAAAGTTTTGTCTAGGAGTTATTGAAGTGAATGTTTTTTTAAAAAATATCACTATCACTTCAAACTGTTAGACCAAAATTTATATAATTCTTCAATTTCAAAAAAAATTATTATTACATTAAAATATTTTTTAAATAAAATTGTATTGACGATGTATATATATTACTGTCTAAATCACAATCTTAGACATGCAATAAAAATTTATTAGGCATAGTATATATTGTGATCTAAACCGGTAATAATATTTGATTATATTAAATATAATTTTATTTTACAAAAGCTTTATAATTTTTCATATTATAATCTTGAAAAAATACTATTTTATAAAATTAGATTTAATTACATTTAATTAAAACTTCTTTTAATGTACAATTTTGCTAATTAATCATTTAGTATTTAAAAATTTAAAATAATATAAATATTGAGAAAAAAAGAAAAACTAATATACTGACATTAAAAAATATGCTGGAAATCTTTACAATAAGAGTCAATTTATAAAAGTTATTACACTTCTTTTATTAAAAAATTAGATTAAAAAATCTTTTATAAATAGGAAATTTAAAAAATTAAATAATAAATCTAGTAATTAGACATCAAATAATATATTTTATAAATATAAAATAATTAATAAAATTTTTTTAAGTTTATATTTTTGTTTTATGTAAATAAAATTTCATATGCTAAAAATTATCTTAAACTAAAATTATTCATTGAAGTTTAATATATGATTTAAACATAATGACATAATTAAATTAATTTATTAATGAAGGAGCCTATTTTCAGTTTAAAATATTTTTTAAAATTACACTATAAATTTCAAATGTTAAATTTATCTTAATTTATGCATATTAAAGATTAGAAATAAAATGTATAATTTAAACTACCGTCAAAATTTTATTTTCAATAATTAATTATTTTTTTTAAGATTCTTAAGTTTTATTTTATATTTAATTATTGACATTAAATTAAAATATAAATTACATACTATTTTAATATAATTTTTTTGTGAAAGAGATTGATTGCATTTTAATATTATTTAATATTATTAATATAAAATGAATAACTAAAATCAAACTTATTATGAATATTGCTTGTCAAATAATTGTTTCAATCTGATAATATATAAAAATTTCAATTATATTTAATTAGAAAATTAAAACAATAAAAATTATGAACATAATGAACACATTAGTGTTATATTATATTTTAATTCAATAGTGTAATCGTTTTTTTTTTGTATTAAATATTTTTTGCATTTAATATATTGATATATAGTTGCAAAACTATATTTTAAGTTTGTTGTAAATCAGTTAATACTTTTACTAAAATATTGTTTTAGTGAAAATTTTTTTAGTTTTTCATATATTGTAGTAATTTAAAATTGAACTTCAGTGAGTGTATTGTGAATTGTAATTCAGTCTTGTTTTAGCTTTCGTCATCACACAAATTGTTGTTAATCGGAGACTCAAAAGTATTAGATTAGTATTAGCGAAGATAATTACGCATTTTAATGGTTTTAACTCGAAATTGTTTTTTTATGTTATTTTAAACAATAGATTATCCAATTTTATCCTATTTTTATCCTATTTAATAGATTTTAAAGCTATTTTTGGTTATATTAAAGCCATTTTAAAAACAATGTAATCAATGTGCAGATTTTAAAAAGCCATTTATAACCTGTTATAAGCCATTTTTTGCCAATTTTTAGTATTTTAAAACGCATTTTTTCCTATTTTAAGACCATTTTTAGTTCATTTTTATCCATTTTTGAAAATTTAAAGCTATTTTTAGCCCAAATTAAGCCATATGGGAGCCTTTTCAACAATTATTGTTTATAGTTAGAAGTTTTTTTAAAATCACTTTTATAATATAAAGAAAAAATTCTTTAATTAATAAAAAGTCCGGACGGACGGACACACAGACAGACATACATTTTAAATCAATTTGCTCACTTTTACAAAGTGCTCACTTTCATATTAAATGCGAGAAATTAAATTTAATTATTTGTTCAAAAAGTAACTTAAAAATGTACTAATAAATAGCATATCAGATCAAAAACATTAATTCAAAGATTTATTTTACAAAACAAAAATAATATATATTATAATTTTTTATATTGCCAAAAAGTTTTGTTTTATTGACTAAAATTAGTAAATTATTAGAAATTAACTAATTCAAAGATTTATTTTACAAAACAAAAATAAAATATTATAATTTTTTATATTGTCAAAAAGTTTTTCTTTTTTGACATAAATTAGTAAATTATTAGAAATTAACTTCGTTTAGAAAAGTTTATTTTACCATTTAATTTATTTTGATATCTAAATGTAATACATAATAGTACGTGAAATTTATAATATATTATTATTCTGTAAACTATAATAATAAAAGTTAATTTAAAATACTAAAAAAATGAATAAAATATAAAATTACATATATATTAATTAAACGGTGTCTTAACCATAATATTTTTTTTATTATTTTTAAATATATTATAGTTTAAAATGTCCATATAAGTTATGTCGGTATATATAGACGCCACAACCTATGTGGACATTTTTATAAAATTTTAATTTTAAGAACATATAATATAAACCTCTAATTATCTAAAATTATTTTACTTTATTACAATAAAATAAATAATTAAAATTTTTTATGAGTTAAAATTAATTAAAGTAGTTATAAAACCATTGTGATTAATATTAAAATATATGCAAATATAGTAAACTAACTTTTATTCTAAAATAATAATTATTTTATATTTATTATTTAGTAAATTGTAGTAACATACTTAATAATTAATTAATTTTTAACAAACAGAAAATAAAATTAGTTTAAAGACAATCATTATGTTATAAAATTATTAAAAAAAAACAAAATTGTAAATTAAAATTTATATAAAAGAAAGAAAATCTTTTCCATATAATTTAGATTTCGTAAAATATATTATATTATAAAGCTTTAATAAAAATAATATAGTAATAATTTTGAATTTAACTTCGAATAAATCACTATTTTTAAAAATTATTTATTATTTTATTTTATGAAAAATAATAACATTTATAATAATCTTAAATATTTAAAATTAAATTAAAATTATGTAAATAAAAATTGTTTGTCTTACTTTGAGTATAATATTTGTTCTTAAAAATTTTAGAATATATATGTTAATTATAAATGAATCGATAATCAAAAATGAAAAATGAAAAATAGTAAATAGTATTACTATTTAACTAATAAGAAACATTCAATCAATTATGAATTTAGAAAAAAGCTTTAAAAGTTTTTGTGATGATTTGTGCGAAATAATTCTAAGTTATTTATCAATTAGTGATTGTTTTCGTTTACAATGTGTTAGCAAGCAATTCGCTCATATAATATTTAAAAAGCAATTAAAACTTGTGATAACAGACAGTTTCCCGAATACACATTCTATTCCTGAAGGATATCATCATTCAATAATAAATAAGTTAACGATAACAAATAGTCATAATTTGTGCCAATCAAGAATAAATATTTATGCATTAAACTATGTGTTATCGAAATGTAAAAATATTACACACTTATTTATTAACTGCAATTTTAATTGTGAAGAAATTATTAAGTCATTAAGTAATAAAAATTTATCTTTGAAGTATTTATTTCTTTATAAAATTTCAAATGTTTCATTTACAACTTGGTTGAGATATTCAGAAACTTGTTTAAAAAATTTAGAATTTTTAAGCATTTACGATAATGGAAATATTGAAATTTTATCAACTTTAATGCAGTTATGTTCCAAACTCAAATCAGTATATTCAAACTATGATATTGAAAACTGCTTGGATATAATATCTAAAAATTTTGTTTGCAATAAAATTGATAACATCGGAAGATACTTTATTGAAGATGAAAAATTTATAAAATTTTCAAATCAATATAAACATCAAATAAGATATTTTGATGTTTGGATAAATTTTAAAGTAAATTATGATATTATTAATAATTTAGGTACATTTGAATATCTTGAATACCTTTCATGTGGTTTTCCATACAACTATGATAATAATAAAATAAATTATTACTATATTTTCAAATCGATTGGAATTAATTGTTTGAGATTAAAAGTTTTAAAGATAGTAAATTTACAAATATCATTGAATGATACATTAAATAGTGGATTTTTTTCACTTGAAAAACTTATAATTTGTGATTGCAATGAAATTAAAAATTTGGAAGTATTAAAAAAATTAAATAACTTAAAAAGTATGAAAATTGAAAATTTTTATTTCAAAGGAAATGGTGAAGAGTTCAGAAATATACACTTATTAATACCTCAATTAAAAACAGTTTATTTGAATACAATTGACGCAACTGCATCATCTTATTTAAAAAACGTTATTAATTATTTAGAAAAATTACCGAATTTAAAAATAGTAAACATTGGAAGCACAATTGTATATGAAGATTATGATGGATATTGTGGCCTAACGACTAACAATATTATATCATTTATCGATAATTGTTTAAGTATTAGAAAAATAATAGTTTATCCAAACCAATCACAAATAAATGTTTCTTTTATTGAAGATTATATTCTAGAAAAGTATAGAAAAATTACATTTCAAACAAAATTTTCAAGATTTATTTAATATAAGTAAAATTGTTTAAGAAAATCCAATAAAATGACCATTAAACTTAAATAAATTTATATTTATTTATTCAAATTCTATAAATAATCAAGTTATATAAAAACTTAATTTATATAATTAGAATAGTATTAATATAAATATTTTATGTAATAAAACAAGAAAGAGTATGAACATACATAATGAGCTCACTTTGTATTATATTATGTCATTTCAAAAGTATATTACAAATTTTTGTGTATTAAATATTTTTTGACATTTAATTATAGTTTCTATTGTTGGAC
>JAQGAW010000209.1:0-37328 GCA_034698025.1 Phthiracarus crinitus
TTATAATTCGTTATTTAATCAAAATAGAATTTCTGCTCTATATTTAAAAGTTCCAACAATACTTATATAAGCTTAGAGTAACTTATCGCCTTTTCCCAATAATTACTATACAAAAGTCCGGTTATTGCATCCCACGATTCAATTGGTTATGCTTCACGATTTTTCCTTTAATGTATTTAGTAATGATTTTTACTAATAATTCGAAATAAAAGAGTGTTTTAATGTTATCAAAATCTGTGTTAATATTTTCATGGAATATATATGGACTGACCAAATGTCCATTTTTTGGATTGGATTGTCCCGTTTTATCCAGTCTCTGATCACAAGTCTCTGATTTTTGGATTTTAAAATATTTAATCAAAATATTTATCAAGTTAATAAATTATTTTAAATTTTCCAGCATTATTTCCTAAAATAAACTTAAAAGTAGTGTTGTTTCGCTTTTTGAAAGTTGAAAGCAAAAGCAAAATTTTTTTACTTTTGCTTAAACGAAAGTGAAATACAATTTAAATAAAAAATATAAGTGAAAGTGAAAGCAAGTTAAATTGAAAAATTTACTGAAAGCAAAAGTGAAGGTCTGTTAAATTAAAGTAATAATACAAAGCAAAAGTGAAATACAATTATAATTAAAATAGTAAAAACAATAGTAAAATACAAATCAATTTACTTTTATTTTTGAAAATTATATGAAAAAGTGAAATAAAAAAGCAAAAGTAAAATTAAATTTTAATTACACTTTCGCTTCAATCAAATGCGAATTACAATTCGAAATGTAATTTGTTAACAAAAGCAAAAGTGAAATTAAGTAAAAAATTAAAATAAATTTCGAAAGCAATAGTGAAATTAAGTGAAATATAAAAAAATCTGAAAGCAAAAGCGAAATACAATTTAAATCAAAATTTTCTAATTGAACAAAACTACTTAAAAGTATAAAAGTATTGTATTGATAAATTTTAATGATAATTTATATGAAAATTAACAAATAAATAATAGTATGCTAATAAAAATTAGTATATATTCATTTAAAAAAATTTTTTTATATAAACATAAAATTTTTTCTGTCCATTTTTTTAATTTTTTGTTTAACGAAATTTGGTCAGTTTTAGTTGATTCTATAATTTATATCAAGTATTAAAACGTTATATCAATGGAAACTTTTTCCTAAAATATGGGTTACACCTCTTTCATACCTTAACCTTGAGATGCTATCCTAAATAAGTTTTTTTAAAAATAAAATATCTTTTGGAAAACTCATTAAATTACAAAATTTAATTAATTATTTATATTTAAGTGGATTTCAATTGATTAAGTTTCAAAACAAAAATTTTGACAAAAACTTTGTAGTAATGGAAAGTTTAATGCGTTTTAATTTGAATTTTCTAACGCATCATAAGTTTGAAAGTTTACTCAAGTTTTTATTAAATTACTGTCATTAAATCTATTATTATATGCAGAGTAAAAAATAAATTGCAGATAATTGGTAATTAATTCGGAATATAATTTTTGCTAATTTTATTGATCCTAAACTTAAAAATATAATGCACAATAAAATCATATTATTATATATAATTACAAAATCTTTATTGATTTTCTAAGCATCTCTAGAAAAATGAGTTTTATGTAAATGACATTTGATTAAGCGATGTTCGCAACTTTTTTGCAAATTCTAAACTTATTGTAATTATGAAAACAGATACCGCTATACGGTATACGGTACTTAATAACCACAAGCAAATGAAACACGGGTACAACAATTTGGCACTCAAATTACTGTATTATTATTATTATATTATTATTGACTATATTTGGATAACTCTTAAGTTATTCATTCAACACTTCTAAAGTAAAATAAATGTTGTAATTGCAAACATAGATTGTTACTGCATATTATCTGTCACTTTAAACTTTAATAAACTGATTATGATTTCTTATATTAACTTAAATTATAATTATATAAAAACTCGGCTATAAATCCTCTTTGATGTTAGCAATAATTTAAAATTGCAATTTATATAAGACGTAACTAATGATTGATTATATTATAACAAAGAATCTTCATTTACCAAAAGAACCATATTTATGGTAAAAAAATAAATTTATATTAAAATTTTATTACTGATACTGAGTGTGAAAATAGAGAGCGAAAGATCGCAGAGAGTTATAGACTAAAGTGCACTTAATTTTAAGTGATTTCATTAACGTTCTTGTATTTATTAGTTTTAAAATTTCACAATCATTTGTAATGTGTAAAGTCTAGTACAATAATTGTTTCTACCAATAATTCTTTTATTTATTATGTAAGCTTTATTTAAAGTGAATTATGGTTCGCAAATAAGATTATTACTGAAATTGAAAAAATGTGTTTTAAATGCGATACTCGATCATTTAAATATAGTTTATGTTTATTTTAAGTTACAAATTATTATTTTTGGTGACTGTTTTGATTTACTTTTGTTTCACAAATTCAGTGTTGGCATTGAGCCCAATAGTGCGAAAAAGTACAAAATTCTGATTAAATAGAATATAAAGTAATTACTACACAACTAATTAAATTTGTTTAAATTAATAACTATTTAATTAATATGTAACTGATTTTTCTGTTTAATTTGAAGGAATTTTATGAACATACTGAGGTCCTGTGGAAGGACAGGGGTGTATTAATAGCGTTTGAAAGATCTAATGAATATCAGTTGATAGATTGTGCAAAATAGTATGTAAACGCGAAATATTGAAATTCGTTGTGATGAATGCTTTATTTATTTATTTTTAGTTTTTTAGATCGGGTCCATATAGTAAAAACGCATGACTATACACCAACAGAACAAGATATATTGCGATGTCGAGTACTTACCTCAGGAATATTTGAAACTAAATTCCAAGTGGAGAAAGTAAACTTCCAGTACGTAATTGAACGTTAATAACTATCGTTGTGTTATTCATTTCAATGATATTGTTTTAATTGTTCAGTATGTTCGACGTCGGCGGACAAAGAGATGAAAGACGCAAATGGATACAATGTTTCAACGATGTCACTGCCATTATATTTGTAACAGCGTGTAGCAGCTATAATATGGTGCTTCGAGAAGACCCCAATCAGAATCGATTGAGGGAATCACTTGATCTCTTTAAAAGTATTTGGAATAATAGGTGAATATAAAATTCTAGAGGCAATAGTAAACTGTATTCGTCAGTGAAAAGTGTGAAAAATCATTTTGCTAAACTGACCCATAAATAATTATTATTTATGTAACTTAAATAACATATTGGTGTTTGTGTTTGTTTGTACACACAGGTGGTTGAGGACAATTTCAGTTATATTGTTTTTAAATAAACAAGATCTTTTAGCTGAAAAAGTTAAGGCAGGAAAATCTAAAATAGAAGAATATTTTCCAGAATTCGCTCATTATCAGACACCTCCAGACGGTGAGATTTGCCAACATTTTTCTATTAATATATTCGTATTATATTTAAGTTTAATGAATGATGAATGTTTGATATCGCGCTTAACGTATAAATAGAGACACATTTACACCGTATCGCTATAATTATGCGTTTCAATGCGAATATGGATACATTTAAAATAAGTGCTTAAACGTTAAAAGTCTCAAATTATTTAAGTTTATATTTATTTATTTTCTGTTAATACTGCACTTAAAATCGTATTATTCATGTAAAATATTTGAGCAAAGAAGCGATACTGTAGTAATACATTATACTTATATCTATACGTAACATACATGTATATTATATACGGAATTTAAATGTGATAGAGATTTATGATTGAAAACAATACTAAAGATAATGTTTTTATTTTTATATTTGTAGCCGTTTTTGATCCCGGAGAGGATCAAGAATTTGTTAGAGCAAAATATTTTATAAGAGACGAGTTCCTGGTATGAAAAATCCACGATTTGCTTGAAAATGGATATTTGAATTATGTTTCTAATAATTATTTATGAATTTTTAGAGAATTAGCACAGCTAGTGGTGATGGGAAGCACTATTGTTACCCACATTTTACGTGTGCTGTTGACACTGAAAATATTCGCCGTGTGTTCAATGATTGTCGTGACATCATTCAAAGGATGCATTTACGTCAGTACGAGCTCTTGTGATTTATGTGCAAATGTTTGTTAACTAGTCTTGAGCACAAAACAATGCTATTAAAAAACTGAAAAAACAAACAATGGTCAAAAAACTTTCTCTACTAAAGATCAAATTTATTTAAGGAACGAACGAACGATAATGGGCTCACTTTGATTTACTGTGAACATTACATTTAGAATACCCATGAAATTTATTTATCAAAACTTATCAGAAAACAGTATAATTTAGAAAAGAAAATTTTAGCAAAACTTTTCGAATTTTGATCATCGAATCCCTTTTTTTTAACATAAAAACAATGAGTTTTCCCATATTAACGTTAATTTAAAAGACTGTGAATTGGCCTTCATTGCTATCTCTAACCATTAATATAAAAATGTGAAATTCCCTCATAAATATAAAAATGTCATGCAGTCACGCACATTCAGACATACATCCAGACATCTTCAACCCATAGCTCACTTCTTTTTCAAAGTGAGCTAACAATACAAACGCAAATATCCACGTGTAATGCATATATGCAGGAATGTGCCAGACTCTGATGGTGTAGAGGTTTCTTCAACATTTCGGTTGGGATGGGATATACAGTACACAAACTTTTATTTGATTTAACGATAATACGTATTAATGCGTATTATTCGCCATCGCATGTAAAATCAAATGAATTTAAATTTCGGCTTTTGCTCGCCATATAATAAATTTTAACAATAAACCGCAAACTTAAATGTTACTAACTCTGAAAGTGTGTGTGTCATTCACGCTCTTCCGGAGTTATCGACACTTCAAATATTTTAAAGATTATGGTAAAAACATTGTGGAGTAATCGAAAATGAAATTTGTGATGCGATGGCGATTAATAGGCAGTAATGCGTTGGATAACTGTTATAAATATGAGCTGTAACGTCAACAATATTTATTATTGCGAATAATGTATCTTACGATATGTGCATTTTTTGTATTTGAAATAATATTCTATTAATGTTTATATAATTGAAAATTTCAGTCTCCTTTTTCGTAATTAAATCCATTGATAATGATTGCTGTAAAGCAATCGAAACACTCTCAGTGTCTGGCACTAAACTTATAAGTTCACTGTAAATGTGAATAATTTTTGTTGTAGTAAAAGTTAACCAAAATATTAAAAAGTTTTATAAAAGTTTAAAAATTTATTATATGTTAAATTTTATTAATATATACCATAAGTTACATTGTATTTATATTAATATGGGTTCCACGACATTAACGCAAAGCCATTACCGCGAACACGTTATCGCGAATTAAGTTATTTTAAATTATTAAAAGCTTAATTTATAAAAATTTCATAAAATTTTAGTGTTTAACAACGCAAAAAGAAAAGTCAAAATCATTAATTTTTGAAAAAATATGAATGCATTCGCAGTATTGAATTCGCGCTAATGTCGTGATACGATTAATATGTGACCGTCTTTTAATTATTAAATGTGCTATAGGTTTGGATTCCTTTGTTTTGGTTTAATATCATTATTAGATAACCAAATTTATATGTTCTTCACAAAAATTCAATTATTTTTAATTACTTTATTCTTTACCGAGTTTTATTCTATTAATTATAAACTAGAATTTTATATTAAAAAATTTTGAAAATTTTATTTAAAAAATATTTAATGTAACTTATTATTAAAATATACGGTATAAACGGTTTATGAGTTTACATTAGAATTAGTGGTTTGGTTATAAAACTCAAACCTTTAGCACTTTTAATAATAATTATTTTTTGCACTGTCCTCTTAATGATGATGTGCTTTATATTGTTTTTTAAATGAAAAAAGGTGTCAAATCGTTTGTGATATCTATTACGAGCGTATGCCGCAAACAACTGCAGCGGTGAATGGTTTGTAACATAGCTCTATGGAAGATATGTGTTAAGGCAAACGAATCGCATTTAAGCGTTGAGCCGTCAGTCCCGCATAAATACTGTCGAAAGAAGAAAATTTAGAAACGACTAAACAGATTTAAATTATTCCATTCGATTATTTAATATAAGATCTGCTGTTTCTTACAATAAAACAACAAATTGCTAAAACGTTTTTAAAATTTTTCAATTATCTTAAAAGCGAGTTATTAAACAAAACATGTTTTTGTGTGCGTTGATTACCCGTGATTTTGAACCGAAACCTGTATAATGGTTAGACTATAACTTATTGGGTTGTTTTCCGATTCCAGTGTTAATCACGTATTGCTCATAAATAACGTGTTTTGTGGCTCTAATATGATAGTAACCGCAGTTTGGTTTCAATCAAAAAAACAAAACATGCAATAATTATATGATATGATATGATATACTTTATACGTTAATATAATACGTTAGTTGCTATTAATTAATTGATAACAATATATCTAACAATTATGATCTCATAGTATTATTAGTTAAATATTGGTGTAGTATTGCATGGAAATGAGTATCAGTTTCAGATTGGAAGACATTTACCAGTACTTAGTGTCGCGTTCAGGCACTGTTGAGTATCACGAACTCGTCAAACACTTCAAATACTGTTTGTCTGATCCGCAAACGCAGCGTAATATTAATCAAAACGTAATACGTATCAAATTAAATAACAAACATATTTCGTTTTTTGGCAGATGAATCGAGAATCGCATTCAAAGATTATGTCAACCAATTGGCTTCCGTTCAAATATCAAATGTATTCCAGTTTTTTATATTTATTTTTCATTTTTTGTTTAATTCATAATTATTTAGCGTACGTGTGAGCCATTAAGTGTTACCATTCATATACCAGTAATAGATAAACGATTCTAAGTTTTTAGCCATAAAATACTATAGAGTTATAATCCGTTTAAGGTTCGACTAATCCTGATTTATGTGTCAAACATTAGCCTATAAGTACGGAATTAAGATTATAATCATTTACATAATCGTGATCGACATTCACATAATCTTATATCATGTAAAATGCGTGTGTTTATTGACTTGATTTTGATTTAATTCCTGTAATTAAAGCGAATAGAAAATAAAATTCCAACTTAAGTATTTATTTATAGCTGATCTGAATTAAAACATTTTATAGGGGAAAAAGTTTATAGTATTACGGCAGCAGTATCTGAGAGAAAACTTAGCGAATGAACAATCGATGCCATTAAATGTGGAATATGGTGAACCAAATGC
The DNA here is from genome assembly GCA_034698025.1 of Phthiracarus crinitus. Classification (NCBI taxonomy): domain Eukaryota; kingdom Metazoa; phylum Arthropoda; class Arachnida; order Sarcoptiformes; family Phthiracaridae; genus Phthiracarus; species Phthiracarus crinitus. Next base: position 7,267 of record JAQGAW010000209.1, read on the forward strand.
AATCGGATTACCAATCGCGGAAAAGCGTCGTTCAAATTCACTTAACGATGCGAATTCAATGTTTCAATCCGATGGCCTTATGCTAAGCGCACACAAATGGCACGATTCCCAGCTTAATATTCCAAACGTTTTATACAACCAGTGTGATGAAGACATTCCACCGCAACCGCCGCCCAGAAGAAGAACTAATAATGGGTCATCGAAGGCGAAACTAGAGGAAAAACTTAAGCACTTTCATGTTGAGAGAGACGAAAAGGTAGAACATTGATGTTTATGCTGTAATTCATTTAAATAATTTGTTAGTTAATTATTGTTTTTTTAAAATCACAACCACTAATGTTTTATTTAAGTTTCAACTAATAGGTCTGCTTTAATTCATACTTTATATGTACAGTATATAATATCACTTAACTTGTTTTGATGATACAAACAATTAACAGGAAATAGAGGATCATTTCAGTTATTATAGACTTAATAAGTATAACGACTTAAGTGTTACGCGCTCTGTAATCATAGAAACTTATAATAATTAACGCATTATAATTAATTCCATAGTAATTTCGAAACATTAAAACCAATTATAACTAATTTAATTTACATTATGAAAAGATTTTTTCAAAAGTTATAATTACTAATTCATAGCTGGTATAGATGTTGCGACAATCGGAACAATTGTCACAACTGTTGGCTGCATATATCGTTCAGTTTATGAACGGAATAATAAAGCGGTGATTATTGTGTCATTCGAAGCATTACAATACCATTGACAATGTATGCAACACCTGTACAAATAGCATATGATCTAAAAACAGATTTTTTTAAATGCAACTATTGTTCTTAAATAATGAAAAAACTCCTCCCTTTTTATCTATTTATGAGTTTCAAGCGCACGATCGCTAATATCTAACGCTAGAATCTAATAAAACTTTTGTTATAAGTTTGGTTTAATTTCCTTCCTTCGCGTAACAGTTTTATGTAGTGTTTTGATAAACGCAAATAATTGTTTCACTTCCTCGCACTTTTCAGGAGAATCATAACGTATCTCCACCTCATCAACAAGAAAAGTTAAAGGAAATTCATGAGTTGAGTCAAACACCAGGACGTGTCAAAGAGCATGCATTAAAGATTAATAAAATGGCATCACAAACCGAATTGGGTCTAAAGCCTCCGATGCCCTTATATTCTTCCAATGCTTCGATTAATCGTATTAAAGCGCGTTCAACCGCTAAAGACGAAGACACTGATTCCGGTTCTCTCCAGCCATTGGATCCTTTAAGAAGAAAATGGATTTTGGCGGCTTCTAATTGTGATTATAACGAACTCGTCTTATTGCTTAAAGAAGAGCCAAAGTTATGCGGTTATAAAGATTTTACGTCTGGTTACACTTCACTTCATTGGGCGTATGTTTGCATTAATTTGTTTTTTATTTGGTTTTTATATTATAAAATCATTTTTGATTTAAATTTTGGTTACAGAGCTAAGTTTGGGAAACCTGATGTCATAAAACTTATTGCGGGAACATATGGAGTTAACCCTAATATTAAATCGCACGGAGGCTTTACACCGTTACATCTCGCAGCTATTCATTGCCACGAATCTATTATGGAACTTCTTATTAAAACTTACAGTAAGATAACAGATAGTATCTTAATTTTTTAATTATTTCAATAGAAATTACTGTATATTAAAGTGTATGTGATTATTTGCTTTGTGTATCCATAAAATGATAACAATCATCTTAATGTTGAAATGTGGTTAAAATTCTTTTATATTATAAAATTATTATGCAGAACTTAAACTGTAATCAGTGGTACGACTACCGTATAATAAATTTTATATTTTTATTATAGTCATACTAACTGATTACGGTTTATGTTTTGCACTAGTTTCCGAAACGTCAGCCCCGACGAACTTCCTCGGGCATGGTTCGGGCTTTAAAAAATGTCTGGTCGTGCATTGTATTAAGTAGTAATTAAATTTTTTCATAACAAATTTTGTCTCGTAAATGAAGTTTCGTTATTCTATAATTACATTAAAACACTTTATTAAATTTTTTAGTACAATATTTATTAATTTATTATAAAAATAACTTTAAATTAGAACGATAAAAAAATTTTAATTCATCATTGCTATTGTGCACGCTGTGTTTTGTCGGGCCGAATCGGGCTGGGCTTGGTTTTTAAAAAATAATTGGGCCTCGACTGTCTGTCCTTAGACGCAGGCCTAATTTTTTTGTGATCACGGAGTCTGTTTTGCACTTTATTTAATTTGTTAAGAACTAATTCTAAGTTTAATTAAAGTATATCTTTGTTGTGTTTGAGTTCGAAATACTTAATTCCATTGCTTGAGTCAAATGGAATTAATATTTATTTAAACATATTTTATAATTTAGTTGTCAAAAATAGTGTCGAAATGTCGAAACACATTTTTACAAAAAACATTAAAACAGCTGCATTTGTTTACCGTATGTACGCTTATGCTGGTTATTGACACATTTTATGCATTGAGTTGACTCGTATATTATAGATTTAGCATTACCCAAACTGTTCATTCATTGTTAAATTTTGAAACATTTTATAAATTATTAATAAATATTAATAGCAAAAATTTAAATTAAAATTTTATATTTATTACAGATGCCGATCAAAATATCCGCGATTATAGCGGTAAAAGGGCGACACAGTATTTGCCAAAAAATAACAATAATAACGGTATTAGCAATAATAGTTCGCTTTCACGAAAGCATAAAAATGGACTGATCTCTAATCAACGTAAGGCAGAGTTTTTTAATGGTAGCGACTCTTCTTTTCCTAATCTCAGCCAATCTTCAAATATTTCTACTTCTGTTAATTATATTCGTGCAAATATGCGCTTCAAAGTTTCACATCATTCTATGCTTGTAAGGAATAGTCCACCGAAACGTAAAATTCCCAAACAGAGAAAAACTGATTCGTTTCGCCAAAATTAATATTATCTTATCATAATAACAGAGCATGTTTCTAAGCATGTCATTTGTTTTTTGTTATGTTGAAATTTTTTATTTATTTATTTATTTATGTCTATTTGTTTAATAAACAATTTTCTACGCATATTTGAAAAATTTATGTTTTTTATTTATTTTCTATTAATTTTTTAAAATTATTTATTTTATTAGTGGTTTTTATATAAATTTATTTGTTTTAGCACACATTTTTGGTCCGTCTAGTATTCATAAACCTATTCAAGGTCTAGTTTTTCTTTCAAAAAATTGTTCTCAATTTTGAGTTCTGTATCAATATTTTTAATTTATAGTCCGAACGTCTGAGTCCACCTCTAGTTTCATTCGAATCGGCAGTTTGAAAGCCGCTAACAAAATGAAAAAGATAACCGGAATAAGTTTGAAAACTTGGGGTTCTGTAGAAAGTATATCAGAAAATGTAAGTTTTTTATTTAATAATGAAAATAATAAAATATTTGTATATAAAATTACTCATAACTAGAATTCTGTTGCATCAAATCAACTTAAAAAGTCGAAGAAAACTAAAAAATCGTTGAGGTATTAATTAATTGTTATACAATTTAGTAAATATTATATTAAACTGTGGTATTATGGTATATATTTAATTGAAAACTATTTCAAATGATAAGTTGGTATTCAACACCTGAACACTCAACGCAATCTAATCATAAAGATTCCGATTCTGACAGTACGTATGGTTTTCAATAAAAGAGCAAAACGCCCACCAATGCTAGTGGAATGTGATCTCTGTTTTGGTACAAAATATCCAGTTTTTTGATGGAAAGGTTGCGATTAAAATGTTGACAGACACGCCATCAACTGATGCCCACATATGATCGTACATTTAAAATCTATACAATTCAAGTTTATTTTGATAAGTAAATGATCGCTTTTGACATGTTATGTCATTCTAAAGCTTATTACAAAATACACTAAACAATTATGAATTGAATTTAATGTTATATAAACGGTGATTGGAAAATGAGAATAAATCATGTTAAATAGTTTTTTAATAAAATGGTGTATAAAATTTTTGGGAACTATTGGATCATAATTAACGAATTATTATAGCATATTTATAATTATATTACAATATTTTGCATATTCTACTTAATTTTATATTTATTATATACTAATAAAATATTTTTGTAAACTCGAGTTTCAAACTATAAATTATATTCTTCTTTTGTTTTGAAACAAAACAATACGCAATTGAAAATAAGATGTCCTAATTTTTTAATGTTCTACTTATAAAAACATATGATTGTATTGTATGCATAATTATCGTAATTCGGTTTAATTAAACTTAAATTTGCCGGCAGTTGGACTCGGATTTTGTATGTCCAAAATATGCTGACATTATTTATTTGTTAATTTGATGTGTTGGCGACATTATGTTCATATCAATCAAACGTTGATTAAAAGTTGTTGATTTATATTTAAATAGTGAATTTTACGCATCATTTGAAAGTCCGTTTAAATGTTGAATTATATACTAGATATTAATAGAATTAATATGAGTTACATATTAACTACTTTAGTCAGAATTTGAAATATTGAAACTTTTAACATGTAATACTTAAATGCTAATTAGTAATTACTATACACGTACTACAGTAGTACTAACAAAAGCTAAGCTTTTTATATTATGGAGTAACAGTACTCTATATTAATTTATACCGTATTACACATAGCTTTCAGTAAATTGCAAGTTTCAACGCATCAAAATAAGTTTATATGTTAATTAAAAACAATATGTGACACAATCTATTTTTCTATGAGTGACACATTGTTTTTTCTATGAAATATTGCAAAAGTATTGCAAAAGTATATATTTTTATATGACTTTGCAGAAATCATATTATGGATTTGACATTGTACGTCTGTCCGTCACACCCTACTCAGACCCCAAATGAAAATCCCTTAATAAACATAAAGAAATGCCTTTTTCAGCCCAAAAGACTCCTATATTCAAAAAAATCCCATTATTAACAAAGAACAAAAAAGACTCCTATATTCAAAATAGACTCATATCTTCAAAAAAACCCTTTATTAACCTAAAGATCCAAAATAGACTCCTATCTTCAAAATAGACTCCTATCTTCAAAATAGACTCCTATCTTCAAAAAACCCTTTATTAACATAAAGAACCCAAAAAGACTGCTATCTTCAAAAAATGAGTGGCATCTGCCAATAATGTCAATAAGTTCATAAAATAACGAAATAAAGTGGCATCTGCCATTAATGTCTATAAGTTCATAAAATAAAGAAATAGAGTGGCATCTGCCAATAATGCCTATAAATTCATAAAATATAGAAATAGAGTGGCATCTGCCGAAAATATCTAAATATATCGAAAAATGACGAAATAGAGTGGCATCTGCCAATAATGTCTATAAATTCATAAAATATCGAAATAGAGTGGCATCTGCCGAAAATATCTAAATATATCGAAAAATAACGAAATAGAGTGGCATCTGCCGAAAATTTCTAAATATATCGAAAAATAACGAAATAGAATGGCATCTGCCGAAAATGTCTATAAACTCAAAAAATAACGAAATAGAATGTCATCTTCCGAAAATGTCTATAAATTCAAAAAATAACGAAATAGAATGGCATCTGCCGAAAATGTCTATAAAATCAAAAAATAACGAAATAGAATGGCATCCACTGTTAATATTATAAAATTACAAAATGGAAAGTGCGACTAAAAAGCTAAATAAAAAACAAACTGCAAAGTCATATATTATGCCCGTATTGATATTGTTTTTAAATTACAAAATCCTTCATTTAATCTATATTAAATTATAAATTTTCAAAGTTAGTACAATAAGCTAAATTATGGAATTAGCTTACTTTATAAAAAATTTAATTTACCATGCTTCCATTACATGCCGCTATCTTAAACTGTTATCGAGTGCTGAGCTGTGACTATGCTCGAGTATAATGAAAATCTTAGATTTTTGAATTGATTTAATCAACCAAATCTCCAGACACTGTTTTGTTATAATAAATTCATAATTGTTTAAATCAATGTAAATGATATGTTTTATTTTATGGAAAAATATTAATTATAATTTATTACATTTAATTAAATTGTCAACTACACAAATTTTAAAAGTTATTTCCATAATGATAATCTCACTGAGAAGATCGTAATATTTTTAATTTTCTGTCCACAAAAATATAAAATTATTATAAAATTATAAATTTGGCAAAAAAATAATCTAATATTGGATATAATATTGGACAATAATATTTTTTAAATCGTATAAAATAGCATATAAATAATATTAATCCGTAATTATGATTCCTACCAAATATTTGTATGTTTTTGTATTAGAAGTAAATAAATCTTCAATAAAAAATAATTTTTATCTTACTTTGCAAATTTCCTACTTATATGGAATTGACCCTACCTGATTAAAAACTCTTAATAGTCTGTGCAAATTTATATTTATTAAGAGTTTTTTAGATCACTTTTTTTAATGTCTGTCTGTCATTCCGTCCGTACAAGCGTTTTATTTATATTAATAATGGAATTTTTTCTTTATATTAATAAATGGATTTTTTCTTTAAATTAATAAATCGATAGGATTCTTTTGATGATATGAGTCTTTTTTAAAAATTAATTGTTGTGAATGTTCATCGTTGAGAAAATGAATGTTGGGTAAAACAATTAATGAAAACATTAAAAGAAAGAAAATATTTTAAAATTAAGAAATACATTGTTGTGATTTTTAGTAATTTCAGTAAAATAAAAATTGACATTATAGTTACAAACTAAAAATATCTTATGGCAAAAAAACTGTAATTGATTGGTGACAACTTTGCTGAAACAAATACAGAATTTCTGTATCTACATGGGTGGATATATGCATTTTGCACATATAACAATTTAGTTCAAACTGATCCAAAGAAGATAATTTCACCGATTTTTCTTTAGATTAGTTATTTAAATTTCACCCCAATTTACATGTTACAGAATTTCCGTATCTTTTGCGGTTCTGTAGATGGCGGTAGTGTTGTTTAATTTTCAATTTTTAATTTTACTATTCTTTTACTTTTACTTCCAACAATATATTGAATTTTACTTTTCTTTTACTTTTCTTCATTCGAAAATTTTAATTTTACTTGTATATTACTTTTACTTTATCTTTTACTTTATCTTTTACTTCTTATTTAAAATAAATTTTTTGTACTATCTAATAGTATTAATCAAAAAATTATAGTCTAAAAATCATTTACACATTATTAAAAATACTTTGAGCGCTTAAATGTTGCTATTTATTATATGCAGTCTGACATTGTATATAAAATAATTTGTATTTCACTTTTACTTCTATTGTTTCATTTTACTTGTATTTTACTTTTACTTTTAATTAGTTTATAAGTTTTACTTGTATTTTACTTTTACTTTTTATTTTACTTCAAGTGTAAAAAAAAGTAACAAAATTCATAACTTTTAGTTTTACTTTCAAAAGTAAAAACAACACTAGTTGGCGGTATATGCTTTGCACATTTGACAAATTTACCGTAACTCATCCAATGATGATAAATTCATAATCTTTTCGAATGATAAGTAAGTTTTACTCAAAATCCACCCCATTTACCATATAAATATTTTCCCTATCTATCCGTAACACGGGAGGCGTAAAGAACTTTATACATTCTTCAACTTCGTTGTAACTGATAAGATAATTATAAATTCATAATTTTTACGTTTGATATGTTAGTTTTATAAAATTTCCACGCCTCTTACATGTTACAGAATTTCCGTATATCTTGCGGAAAATAAAATAAATTAATAAATAATTTAAAATAAATTAATATTTAAATTTTATCAAATATTACTAAAATTTTGTAAAAAAAATAATGAAATTAGAGGCTTTCTATTAAAGATTTTAGCAGAATTTTCAAAACCATTAAACATCTTATTAGACCATTTAAATCTATAAATTATTTAAAAATATTTTCATTAATTTATTCACAGAAATATTCTTTTGAATCCAACACAGATAAATCGTTGTATCTGTTGCGAATTAATGGTGAATCCAATGATTGTTATCGATTGCGGTCACAGATTTTGCGATAATTGTATAAAAGATGTGTTGAAAGGTTATAGTACAAAATGTCCGGAATGTAAGAATAGCGCAATATGTCTGATTCCTGACCGAACCTCTAGTCGTATAATTGAAATAAATGAACAAAAACTGGACAAAACTGAATAAGTGAACAGAAAAGAGTTGATTAGCGACAGACAAAACGACTCTCGCGAACCTCAAATGGTTCCGATTGAGGACACTATGACCGAAGAAGAAGCGTTTAACATATTGGGTAGTATTTCGGATGAAGAACAGAGCGATACGAGTGACACTGATTACGATCCGGTTTTGGATAACTATTGGCGATAATCTATTAATATTTATTATTTGTATTTTGTATTTCATTTTCTGAATAAAGTTAAAAATTTATAATTGCAAAGTCATATATTGTGACCGTTTCGACCTTGTTTAAATATTAACTTTAATGCTGGAAACAATTCAATCTCGTAAGAGCCGAATTTAAAAAACATTTTAGTTATTAATATCATTTCAACACTTTTAATGCTAACTGCGCCACAAATATTAAACACTTTTAAATTTTTTATTGATTTAATATTTTGTGCTTTTGTTGATTTAAAATGAATAATTAAACCTGAAAATATATTTGGATTATATTAAATAATTATTGATAAATTTGTAAATCGACGAATTTTTATTAAGTTTATTCTTGAATCACAATTAAATAATATACAAATATTAGTTACTTTAGGTATCATATCAGTAAAGATTAATAAATTTTAATATCGTTATCATTGTTGTTATTTCGTAAAACATTTAGTAAATCATAAAAATCTAAATTTAAACATTTAAATTTAATAAATAGAGATCCAAAAAGATAGCATTTGCTACTTTTTTATTTCACTAGTTAGAAGGATACAAATGAAATATAAACTCGAATCACTTAATATGGAGTCGTTTTAACTCCATTTATAAATGCTATTTTTTTCTATTTTTAATGATAACTGCTATATCGCTATTTTGCTATATTATTTGCTAGTTTTTCATAATCCGAAAAATTGTCGTTTAAATCTAATTAGTTCTACGAAACCTTTTTATTTTTTAAAAAAATCTTTATAATATTGAAAATTTTTTTTGTAAAGTCAAAAAAAATTTCCTTTTGTAATTAGAGTTCCTTAAGCTATATGTAGTCTATGCTTTAAAGACAAATTATTAACCAAAAAAAATCAATTTTAAAAAATTTTGACAAGTTCCATCAAAATGGTGATTCAAATAAAAAATAAGTACGTACTATTTTTATTGCTATTTTCTTAAATTTTTGAAGCTATTTATAGCGCTAGTTTTGCATGTAATTCTTGCTACTTTTTGGATCTTTATTAATAAACGACACACAATAAACACCAAAAGTATTAGAAGTAATTGATTAAATTTGATTTGAATTAAAGATAAGATTTTTAATATTATTTTGTTGTAAAAAATTTATAATTTCTTCATGTATTGGTATTAAACCAAAACAATCGCAGTAATCAACGCAATTTTTTATCCAAATAAATAGCCACACAGTGTTGACCTTGTTTTGTAAAATCATCTGTATTAATAATTAATTCGAAAGGTCTGTTACGAATAAGTTTTTTTTGGTAACATATCTCTCGAAAATGTTCCAAAAAAAACATTCATAATCCGATAATAACATATTTATTTGTAATGTATTCATTGCATATAATCTGTATAGACTTGTCTATTTGAATCGATTTTAATAATACTGTAATATTCACAATATATTAAAACACTTATTTTTTCGCTTAATGCTTCTCTAAACTTTAATTCTATTTTTAAAGCAATTTTTTTAATTATACGTGTAAATCCCATTTTGCAACAATCATCGCTTAAATCTGGAGAAAAGTTAAAACAATAAATGGTATTACCACCCAATCATTTATATTTAACGATATGTTGAATCAGTAGTTAACTAAGAACTCTCTCGTATAAATCTTTTTACAAAATCAGGTGAATAAGCTTTTATAGGATATTGTTGTCCATCAATGTGTACATTACAGCTCAATAACTTAATTTAGTTGGATTGCAATTCCGATCTCTACTGGTTAACTGTCCTGTTTTACAGAATTTAATATAACAAGAAATGCTGTGTTTTTTTAATTTTAATCTTCAATTTTGGATTAGTGTTTATATACAATATTTTAAAATTGATTACATTTGTGATAAAACTGAGAAAAACGTAAATAGAAGATCATTAATAGAATTTAAAATAGTGATATTGTTTTGAGAGAATGTTTTTATAATTCTAAATTATTTTAAAAAATTTAAATTTGGTTAACCGGTTAAATCGAGAGTTATTAAAGTTAGAGTTAAAGTTAATAAGTTTCTTAACGGTTAAGGTTAAAGTTAAAAACATTTTCGGAGTTAAGGTTAAAAGATAAAATATTTCTTAACTTTTAACAGATGCTCAACACTGCTTTCGAGTCCATTTCATAGAAGTTCTTGTTCTAAACCTCTTAACATAAGCTAATTTTTACATCTATATTAAAAAACATTTTGATTTTATATTTGGTGTCTTAATAGTTGATAAAAGTTTATAACATAAAGATTGTAAAATAATTTATTACTTAAGTTATTATTCTGAGTAAGGACTCTGAAATCGTTTCGTAAAAATCATATAAATAAATTAATAACTAATATTGTTGTTGTTGTATAATTTTAATAATTCAATAAATAATAATTTTAGTTAACTATTCTTACAATTTAAAAATATTTAAAAACAATTCAATTTTTTGATAAAATGTGGTTCAAATCAGTTTTGAGTTGGGGTCGAGTTTCCAGTCACACTTGAAAAATAACTCAAATAATATGTGAATGTGTTATATTCTTTTTTTAACATATCTGGATTTAAAACTATATTGTTTTTATAATATTATTCTAACTATTTAAGCATTTATTTATTATACAATTTATACATTTTTTTCTAACGAATTTCTCGTTCTTTATTGCTAACATAAAACTGTTTATTTGCAATAATATTTGAAAATAAATTGTTTTCTCCAACGTAAATGTTTCTAAGGGTTTATATACAAGAATATATATGTCCATAAGTTAATTTGAGACCGGACCTGGACTCGGGACTCGAATGTTCAGAATCAGGATCACTAACATTCAAAGTGGTCTTAGTCCGAGTATATGTATCAAAAATCCGTATCCAGGTCCATGTTGGATGCTAAAAACCCGAATCGGGTCTCGTTTCTCTGTAAAAATATATGTACTCAATCTTAAATGATTTAAAATTGTATTTACAATATATTGTGCAAAATAATTTTAGCATTGTTCTATTCAAAAAAATTTAAAACATTAATATACATTTTTAAAGTCTGGGTCCATGTATATTAATGGAGATACAGCCCGAGTCTTGGTTCCACATAGCCGAGTCTTAATTTTGTCTTGGGAGTCTCGTTAAAGTCCTGAAAGTGTCTCGAGCATGAACATCCAGGAAAGTGACATTCTGAAGGTAATTAAGGTTTAAAAAATATTCAAAATGTTTCGGTATGGGTTAGAGACGAATCAAATAAAATATGGCTTATAATTAATCAAAGCATAGTAGTTCATTTTAAAAGTGTTTTCAAATTTTATTTGAAAATATTTAAACTAGGCTTAAACTAAGATCGGTTTTCGGTATTTTTTCTTAAATATTATGGTATTTATTTACGTTAAATTGTCTGTTTAATTCTTACATTTGTTTCTTATCACATTCATTATTAAATATTCTTCCAAAACTTGGATCATATATTCAAGTGTCAGTGAGAATTGGTTTCAGTTGCTATCAAATCAAAATTAAAATTCAGCGCTATTTAAATAGAAAACATGCGTATGCGTGATAATGAAACGATTGTAGATAAGTAGATATTAGGCTAACACTGTTAAGCAGATAAAGCATATAATAAGCATTAACAGTTGTATGCAAGCAGTGTATGTGCTATGCTATAGCATACAGTATAGTGTTTAGTGTATTATAATAAAAGGTATGACAGAGCAGTGCAAATCACACAAATGTTAGGAAAGGTGAACACTATAAACACTATATTAATATATCGATATTGTTCACCAATTTGTCCTCATTTTAATCATTTAAATAGTAGACGAATATTATTTACCATATTATAGTTTGTTGACAACTGCTCGCTATATATTATATAATCATATAACATATACTATATTGAAGTGATAATACCAATACATATATTCATTCATTGTTATGATATGTTTAGTCTAATAATGTAATCATTATTTTCCATTCATTTTATACTTTGTGTGTCATTTTTTTCGATTCGTCCAAATCATTGTTTTTTTCTGGCATTTGATTCGAAACAGTTTGGAACTCATTAATCCATAACTCAATACACATTTCCAATCGTATGTATGTTTTATGTATTAAAGCATTAAAGTGTTAACAGTTAATGTTATCATATCATATGTTATGATTGCAATCAATACAGTTTATACTACATGTATATTATATTAATAATGTATTGTATGCCGTATTGATTCACGTGAGATGTTTTTTTAAATTTAGTTTTGGAATTTGTTTTGCTTCAGTAATGAGTTTGAAGACTAATAGTAAGAAAGACACTAAAATGAGGATCAGAGCCTTTCCCGTACGTATCACTACATCCATATCTATATCATATAATTGTGTTAAATGTGTTGATTCTATTGTTATTCTAATAAGACGTCAATGGATGAGAAGTATGTTCTCAACATTTGGACACTTCTCAAAAATGCTATTCAAGAGATTCAAAAGAAGAACAACAGCGGACTCAGCTTCGAAGAACTGTACCGAAACGCGTATACAATGGTTTTGCATAAACACGGAGAACGTCTTTATAGCGGACTAAGAGATGTGGTTAAGGAACATCTCGTCAATAAGGTTAACATTAACTAATTTATCAATATCTACATCATATCAATATATCATATTTCACTTAAATATTTATTTATGACAATAATATTGGTCAGACATTAGTACAAATGATTATGTTTATTTATTTATTTAATATTTAAAGCTTGATATTGATATAAATAGGTTCGCAATGATGTGTTAAACGCGCTAAACAATAATTTTTTACAAACACTGAATCAATCCTGGACTGATCATCAAACAAGTATGGTTATGATCAGAGACATACTTATGTATATGGTATGAAACGGCAATTAATTTTTATTTGGTTTCGCTGTTTTGCTGAGTATATAATAATCTGATAATTAATGACAAATATAGGATAGAGTTTATGTTCAACAAAACAATGTGGACAATGTTTATAATTTGGGTTTGAATTTATTTCGCGATCATGTCGTAAGATTTGGATGCATTCGTGACTTTCTCAGAGAAACACTGCTCGATATGGTTATGAAAGAGCGCAGAGGAGAAGTGATCGATAGATTAGCGGTTAGAAATGCGTGTCAAATGCTTATGGATCTCGGAATCGATTCGCGGTCGGTATACGAAGAAGACTTTGAGCGTCCATTTTTACAACAATCGTCTGAGTTTTATAAAGTAATCGTGTATTTCTTATACGTCGGAATATTATTAACGTTTAGCATAACAAATAATAAATTTATTTCAGTTTGAAAGTCAAAAATTTTTACAAGAAAATAGTGCGTCAGTTTATATTAAAAAAGTAGAGCAACGCATTAATGAAGAGGCAGAGCGCGCCAAACATTATCTCGACGAATCTACTGAACAACAAATTGTTGGTGTCGTCGAAGAAGAATTAATAAGTAAACATATGAAGACAATCGTAGAGATGGAAAATTCCGGTGTCGTTCATATGCTTAAAAATCAGAGAATAGAAGGTAATCTATTGATATTCAATTAATTAACGAACGAAACGATAATAAATTTGTTTGCCAATAGATTTGGGATGCATGTATAAACTGTTTTGTCGCGTTCATAATGGTTTGCAAGCTATAATATCTTGCGTCAGTTCATACCTTCGAGAACAGGGCAAAGCACTTGTAACTGAAGAAGAAGGTGGTAAAGGAGATGCAGTCACCTTTGTTCAGGTAATTTATAGTTATTATGGTAACGCTTATTTCATTAAAAATTGATTATCGTGTTTAGTCTTTATTGGATTTGAAAGACCGTTTTGATACATTTTTATCGAGTTCTTTTAATGGTGATAAAGAATTTCTGAAAATGATCGCCAAAGACTTCGAGTATTTTCTGAATCTCAACGCAAAATCACCCGAATATTTATCACTTTTTATTGACGATAAATTGAAAAAAGGTGTTAAAGGAATGTCTGAGCAAGAAATAGAACAAGTATTAGATAAGACAATGGTTCTGTTCAGATATTTACAGGAGAAAGACGTATTCGAAAGATATTATAAGCAACATTTAGCTAAACGTTTATTGCTCAACAAAAGTGTTTCTGACGATTCAGAGAAAAATATGATTTCAAAACTTAAAACAGAGTGTGGCTGTCAGTTCACATCTAAATTGGAGGGAATGTTCAAAGATATATCTGTATCCAATACAATGATGGAAGAATTTAAGACTCACGTTAACACCTCTGATGTATGCATTATTATGTTTACCGCTATTTTTTATTTATAGTGTAGTAATTTTTGGCGCAATAATTTTTAGATAAATTTATGGGGCGTTGATTTAAACGTGCGAGTACTGACCACAGGATTTTGGCCGACACAGTCCACACCATCTAAATGCAACATTCCGATGTCTCCCAGAAACGCTTTCGAGGCGTTTCGTCGCTTTTATCTGGGAAAACATAGTGGAAGGCAACTGACTTTACAATCTCAACTCGGATGGGCTGATCTTAACGCGATTTTCTATGGCGCTAAGAAAGAAGATCAACCCGACAACACTATTACTAATTTAAATAATGCTTGCAGTTCGAGCTCTAATTTAGATTGTGGTTCGAATATAGTGAGCACTTCGTCACCATTTTTATCTCCACAATCAATTAATACTACGACTACTAAAATAACTCCTCGCAAGCATATTATACAAGTGTCTACACACCAAATGTGCGTTTTAATGTTATTTAACAACAGAGATAAAATTAGTTACGAAGAAATTGCCAGCGAAACCGATATCGCGGAAAAGGATTTAGTGCGCGCTTTGCAATCGCTAGCTATGGGTAAAGCAACTCAGAGAGTGCTTATCAAAAATCCTAGAACTAAAGAAATGGGTATTTTAATTATTAGATTTGAATTTCGTTTTATTTATTTCTATTTTCTGCTTATCATACGTATATGTAGAACCAAATCATGTATTTTTGGTCAATGATTCATTTACATCTAAGCTCCATCGTGTAAAAATTCAGGCCGGTATGTATTCTTGATTTTGTTCTTTTAAGAGTCAAAATCTAATAAATTGTTGGATTTAGTGACAGCCAAAGGAGAATCGGAACCCGAAAGGAAAGAAACGCGTTCTAAAGTAGATGAAGATCGTAAACATGAAATTGAAGCTGCAATTGTGAGAATAATGAAAGCCAGAAAACGAATGAGTCACGCAAGTTTGGTCGCTGAGGTATTTTACTATTATTATAGTCTCATCTCGTTCTTGTACTTCATTGTTGTTTCAAATATTAAGGTAACTGAACAATTAAAATCGAGATTCTTGCCCAGTCCTATGGTTATTAAAAAAAGGATTGAAGGGCTTATTGAGAGAGAATATCTCGCAAGAACTCCAGAAGACAGGTATAAATTTTGTATGGCATACGCTAATTTGAAAACTAACTTTATTTCGTTTTAATTGCAGAAAATTATATACCTATGTAGCTTAAGTACGGCTTTAAATGTTTTAATAATAAAATAATACCACTTTTAAGTCCAATTATTTATTAAGCTTATAAGATGAAACAACTAAAATATTGTAAAATTTATTTTTACCAATCTTTAAAAAAGTTCACCATTTTAATGATAGCACATAATGATTAATGAATATAACTTATAGCTTAGATCTATTAAAAATTTTCTTAATTATTTTATAATTAAAATTTAGGTTAGGATACCTAAATATATATCATTTACGTCTATTAAACATCATTCTCGTCATAACACTTGTACATTTTTTTTGATTGCTTTGCGTTTCTTGGATCTGTTATATCAGATACTATTGCGCCACTTTGTGAAAGTAGCCATTCCAACACTAAATTGGTTACAAAAATTATATTATTTTTCTATCTTTTCGATTCTTCTATATTTCAAATCTTATGCTTACATTCAAATGTGGCTTTCATGCCACCAAAAGTTGAGTTACCTATCAATTGCTTCTTAAGGCAACCATTTTGGTATATGAAAATTGCGGGTAAACTGCTTTCCGGAAATTTTTCGACGCATAGTTTTGATATGCTCTTTAAAAATTTTGTATTCGGATATTTTGGTGCCATTCGTTCAATTAATTGCGAAAGTAGAGTGCATTCGGGTATTCTATAATATTGAACATAGTTTTGGAATCATATGTGAAAAGTTGTATTAATTAAGTGAATTAACCCGCATTCGTATAGAAGCAAAACCACCCAAATATCTTGTCCTGCATTATTCACTTGCGCTATATAGTCAGAAGCGGTTATTTCCCTCACATCACCAAATCGCGGTAATAGCGATGCGGCTCTCATTTCAGCCAAACGTTTATCTCTATATTGTCTCATGATTTCATCGTCTTCTTCATCCAATGCTTCCAAATCGAAGTTTTCATTCTCGGTTTTTTGGTTAATTTCATTTATTTGCGCATTATCTTCATTTTCTTCTTTTTTTGGCGGATTTATGATACCATATTTGATCAAAATATCGTCCCATTCGGTGTCTCCCTATTAATATTAAATATTCACTCAAACTAATCAATGTAATCGTAACCATTATATTAATACCATTTAAGTATTTTCACTTAAAATCAATTTATAATTCACGACAAAAACTTATTTCAAAATTGTCACAAAATTGCAAATTCTATGCGATGCAAAACTTTTGTGGAATAGAAAATGAAATATTTGAGTGGAGATGTTTAAAATAACTTTAGCTTAAAATCCTAAATGCATGCTTTACTTTAAATGTACTATACATCTAAGGGCGTGACAATATTGTTATTAATAGATAACTGTAATTGTTTACTCAATATAATAAACTTTTCCGAAAAACTTATATTCCTATTTACCCGTTAGTTGTTAATAGGAATTGAGATTTTCAAGTAAATTCCGCATTTTTCATTAATCGTTTAATTTGGAGAATAAATGTCAATTTGTATTAAATACAACTAATTAATTAAGTTTTTTTATTTTCCCTGATTTCGCAGTTTAAAATCTAAATGTGCAGGTCTTTGAGGGCGCTAACGAAAATCAATTAATTCGACCAGTAATTCGTGAAGATAGTAATTTCCAGGACTAAAAAGTGGTTAAAAGATAGGGAACCGT
Source organism: Phthiracarus crinitus (assembly GCA_034698025.1). Lineage (NCBI taxonomy): Eukaryota > Metazoa > Arthropoda > Arachnida > Sarcoptiformes > Phthiracaridae > Phthiracarus > Phthiracarus crinitus. Next base: position 24,771 of record JAQGAW010000209.1, read on the forward strand.
CAAAAAATGTGTTAAATCGAGAATAGTTCCCTGGAATTTTTATTATTGTTAATAAAGAAATTAAGAAATTACCGAAATGAGACAAATTGTATTATGAAAAATATTTAGATTAGATTCTGTAAAGCGATGATTATTATCTTTAAATGAATCTCATACTTTTATATCGACTTTAAATACATTTTCGTTCTATTATTAACCATATTTTGCTAAATATCGCAATTATGGGAACTTTATTGAAAATATGTGCATTTCCAATAATCTGCAAAAAAAAGGAAAACCCAAGAAAATAAAACTACTTTTAAATTATTTAGTTAATTCAATAGATGTTAACACATTAATCTCTCGGTCATATGATTAAAGAAAACGGTATTTTCCCGAAACACTATTCTTATTAATTACTTTTAGTCTTACAGTATATATTTAATACAGTGTACTGTAGTATAGACTACCGTAAAGTTAGTTTGTAGTACATAAGCGTATTTACTCAGTATTATATTAGTGTAGAGAGTGTGCAACGTTAATACGCAATCATTGTTGTCATTGAATCTCCATTTATGAATCAAAACACCAATTGATATGAACGTTATTAACAGTTATTGAACAGTTAGTGAACAGTTTGACCATTTCATCCAATTCTATGAAATGTTAATTAAATCTTATAAATTAAATATTTATGTGATATTATTTTGATATAATGAATTCATTTGGGAATCAATTGAATATCAAAATCGCTTCATTGCATCGCATTTGTGTTTACGCGTGTTTATTATGCAAATATTTAGTTAACTCTGATATCGCTGTGGTATGAGTTCGATATGACATATCATATGATATATGATTTAATGCTAAATAAATGCTTAATTAAAGATATCACCGAATAATCGAACGGTTGATGTAATCGTCGATTTTGCGTTAAGTTTTGCTGCAAATATACCACAAGAAGGCATTCTCGTAATTATTATCATTCGTTTTGGTTTCCGTTTATTTTTAATTGAATCTAAAATATTTGAACATAGGGTCGAGTAGTGGAGACATACCCAGAAACTGCTTGCGATCCGATACAACCGCCACCAAAATCAAATGATACTTCACTGAAATGGTTTGCACTTATCAAACGATATCCGTGTGCTTTACAACAAAAGGTTTTTTAAAACATCTTTGATAAATGCAAACAACTAATGTTTGTTTATATAAGGTTCGTAATGCTAGGAATGCCGGTTTTGAAGGCGCCATCATTTATAACTCTGAAGGGGTAGACGATCTTAATGAAAACGGTAATCATAATCATAATCTATATATTAATTTTTGTAACTCGTTTGCTAAAACTATTAAATAATGGCTTAAGTTCGTGATTATTTGCGATTTACAAAAGAACTTGAGTTTCAATGTTGACTTATTGTGAATATACTACCGATATATTTATAAAGAACTAAAAATCTTGTCTTTGATTGAAAATGAAATTTTGACCTAAAATTCGAAACTAAAATTTTTTTAAAGAAAATGAATGCTTTATTTTAATTACGATTTAATTAGTTCATATGTCTTCAAATTAAAACTAAAAATCTTTAGTTCTAACTTGAGACGAATATTTGCGCAAAATTCTACAAACATATTAAACTATTCTTTAATTTTATTATTTATTACTACAGAAGGTTCCTATGAAATTCCGGCAGTTTTAGTTGCATATGACGATGGGTTAAGTCTTCGAATTAATTATCAGTATAATAAAGGTTATACTGTTTGGATATTACCTGATACTCCATTTAATATGAATGCTTATTTGGTTCCGTTTGCGATCGTAGTAGGAGTTTGTCTTTTACTTATGATAGCTTTTATTGTAAGTAACTTCATGTAAATTCATAGAATTGCAGATAATTTAAATATCTTTAGATTTTCCAGATTGTGAAGTGTATGCGTGACAGAAGAAGACGTCTGCGACACAGATTATCGTCTCGTCATCTCAAACAAATTCCTATCACTAAATTTAAAAAAGGTAACTCAAAATTTTTTATTTATGAATTATTTAATTGTTTCGAAATTTTTACTTAATAACATTTTTTAAATCAAATTACACATTTTAAATGTTAAAATCAATACTTTTGTGTTTTTCTAAGTTGATTCTAAAAGATCGTATTAAATTAAATTTCTGAAATGAGTAACAAATTACCATAAAAATTTATAATTATTAGGGACTCTATTTTTATGTATTTGCATATCGAAAACGAATGATATTTTCATAGTTTAAATTAATTATATGTTCATTTTACATCAATTCAATTAGTTTACAATATACTTAATAGCGCATATAATACATATTTCACCCCTAATGTGCATATTTTCATAATATGATGCATATTTAAGTATTTGCAAAAGAATCGTCTTACAATATGGAAGTTTACTGTGATTAAGAACTAAATCCAGAAAATTGACTATCAAAACAGATGCGATTTTGTTACACCATAAAATATTTTCAAAAAATTATCGTTTAAATTCATCAAATGTTTCGAGGGGCGTGGTTTAGGCTTTTGATGAATAAAGAAATTTTTAAAAATTAAAAAAAAATTTTGGTCCGAAGGCCAAAAATATTGTCGTCCAAATCCGATGACTTTTGACCCCCTCTAAAAATTGAAATTTTATGGATCTGACTCCTCTCCTATAGGTTTTGAGTCTGTGAAACTACTTTTAGACCATAAAAATCTAACGTTAGAATAAATCATGCATATTTAAGCGCATATTTTGATTCATTTATGCGCATTTTTAAGTCGCATATAATAAAATTTTAATCGCATAAATGTAGAGTCCCTAATAATTATTAACTATTTGAAGTGCATTGAGAGCATTAAAAAATAAAATAGTAATGTTTTGCATTGTACTGTATATATTAATTTAGGAGATCAATACGATACGTGTGCAATATGTTTAGATGAGTACGTTGACGGAGAAAAATTGCGTCTTCTTCCGTGTGGACACGGTATGGTATCTATGATTATATTTGAAATAAATATTGAATTATTGATTTGACAAATAAACAGCTTATCACGTGAAATGTATCGATCCCTGGCTAACTAAGAATCGTCGTGTTTGTCCTGTTTGTAAAGGAAAAGTGGTATTACCAGGAATGAGTGATATCAGTGATACTGACTCTGATTCGGATAATGCTAATAACAATGCTCCAAATGAAAGAACACCATTACTTCCAACAGATCGAAGCTCGAACCGTTCGCGACACCGATCATACCCTCAGTCTAGTCGCAGGTCTAATGATCAGCCAACGAATTCAACAGTTAATGAACCACAACAACAAATTAGTACCACTCCTACTGTTGTCGATCATTTCAGTGTTAGTGCTCCTAATGTTAGACTCGTTGCGGCAGACGTATTGCCTATCGTTCCGTCGCAGTTATCTATCAATTGTGACATTGATGACCAAACAACCATTGAATTGGCGAACGAAGTCGCGGTTTCTGAGAGATGTGTTTCCGTCACTGAACCAAAACCTGTAAGAATTCGAAGACAAGATGTGATTGTTTAACATTTATTGCGCTCAGTATATACTTTTATCTTTACAACAAAACTGCTTTAAATGTTAGAATATTCTATATCTACATCTTTAACCAATTATTACCGATGTTTTATTCTCAATCATTAAAGAGACATTGAAAGTGAATTTTCGAAACATTATTTCGAAAAACACATTATTATTAAAAAATGTTCTTCACAGGAATTTGTCGCGCACTAAATCTTGGAATTCCTCAGAGATTTGATATTATATTGATGTCTAATTATACCATAGTATATATTCATGATAACGTTATCAAAAAAAATTATAGAAAAAAATAAAAATAATGATAACTAATTCATACGTTCTGCCAATTTATTATAAATTTTAAGGTAACTAATGTGGTAAAGCAATGCTTACCGCATATGCTGTACAGTATAATAGTATAATATAGACATGTTTTAAATCAATTATATAATTATTTTTGAGTTTACGAATCATATTCAAAATAAACGACAAATGTGGTCAATTATTTTAACATTTTTATTACATTATGTAATGATTAATATTACTTAAGATTATGAGAGGAATCTGTAACGCTATTATCTCTAATATATAGATATATTTAAAAATTAGAAGTTTTTAAAATAATTTTATTAATTGATTACATAATTTATATTATGATCAGTGAGTTTTTAAATAGTGATTCATTCATTCAATTATTAATATATGGCAAATGAAATACGATTTTTGTTGATTTATAAATAATTTATACTTAATTATTTTTTAATTACATTATTTTTTGTTTATGTAAAAAAATGTTAGATTATTTTTAATATTATCTGAATGTTACTCGTATTTACGTATTATTCTGTGAAATGATGTAAAAAATAAATTTTTATCTCAGTTTGCGTTTATGTTAATAAATAGATTTTTATTTGATTAAAAAGTGTGTCATTAGTAAGGATGTGAAAAATCGGTCAGAAAAATGTTTAAATTCGGTCGGTTTTCGGTTGGAATTTTTGTCTAAATTCGGTTAACTTTTCGGTCGATGTTTTTAACTTATGAACAAAATGTTAATTATAATATAATAAATTTATGTTTTTATGGGTAAATCAGAGTATAAATTTCGTTATATTTTCGTTAATTAAAACAATTTGAAAACATAGCTATATTTAAATTATGATGATATAAGAAAAGATAGGCACAAAAATTAGCCGACCGTTATGTTTGCGCCACTCCTCACCTGCCTTTGCGGACACCTTTGCTGAAGATCTCGATCGTCGTTGGTTTCTTTCCACAGCCATTGCCCGAAGTGTTGCCACTGCTTGAAGCAATTTTGTTTGACTGATTTTGCCCATACGAAGCATGAATGCATATCCACAACAGTGATGATGAATTTCACTGCCGTCTGGTTTGCCGTCGACGACATGACAATGCAATCGGACGCCAGATTTCACGTGGTTTTTTTGGAGTTGGAATCGAGTGAAAAGCTCTCTCAAGTGAAGCGTTTGTTTGCTTCGCGATTTGACACGTGTGACAACTTTTGATGTGTGAAGCAAATTTTTGATCGAGATTTGGAAACAAGTGATGAATGCGAATTACTTGTGCCGTCTTCTTAATGCCTTAATGTCCCCTTTCATAATGAATTTTTTGAATTGTGTTTGAGAATTCAGATTTTGTTAAAACCAGTTTTGTGTTTTCCACGAACTCTAATGAACGTTAACCCGTTGATGACAATTGGTTTACGCAACTCATATGCTGCAGTCTCACGTTGTTTGTGAATGAATTGGTGTGGTGTGAAGTGCAGGATTGCGTGTCTCGAGTGCGCGTCCGCAACTTTCCGGGTCGATGAGAGATTTTAAATCGAATGAGCTGAGCCTCACGGACCATCGAAAGAGTCTGGAGTTTGGGTTATTGACACTGAAGAGCCATTGAAGACACGAACAATGACCACTTGACCACCGCTAAACACTCCCACTCCGGGGCACTGTATCGCGCCTCGTGTTCATTGAGTTTGCATGACCAGTAGGCGAAGACCGGTTGGTCACCGTTTTCTCGTTTCTGTGTGAGAACTGCACCCAACCCTAAACCGCTCGCATCCGTGGTGAGAACGATTGGAAGTGAGGGATCGAAAATGGTGAGGACTGGTACTTCAGTTAGAATTCGCTTAAGCTCTTCGAAGGCTTGTTGTTGCTTTTCTTCAAAAGTGAAAGCGACATTTGCTTTTGTCAGGTGTGTCAAACTCGATGCAATTTTGCTGAAGTTTGGAACAAAATTTCGGAAGAAATTCGCGAGTCCTACAAATGATTATACGTCCTTTGCCGTCTTTGGTTGTGGAAATTCCTTGACTGCTTTGACTTTGTCTTCGGAGAGCTTGACTTTTCCGCTTTAGATGACGTGTCCCAGAAAACTCACTTCTGATTGGAAAAATTTGCATTTTTCTTTCCGTAATTTGATTCCATATTGAGACAGGCGATGGAGAATTTTCTTCAGGAGTTTAATGTGTTCATCGATTGTTTCTGTGTGGATGAGTATGTCGTCGACGAATTTAACGATTCCTTCTTCAAGGAGATCTTCAAGAAATCGTCTCATTTCACGTTGAAAAACGCTTTAACTGTTTATCAATCCCATGGAAACCATTAACCACTCGTACTGACCGTTGGGGACCACAAATGCCGCGATTTCTACGCTGTCCGGATGAAGAGGAATCTGCCAGAAACTCCGTGCAACGTCCAGTTTGCTGAAAACCGCGGAACCTTTGAGTCGATCGATGAGGTCTTGAATTCTTGCGAGTGGATGCCTCTCTGGAATAGTGAGTTTTTTTTACTTCTGGAAAATCGAATACTGGTCTGAACGTTCCATAGCCTTACGGTACCAGTAATATAGGAGAACTCCAAGCTGAGTGAGATATTCTGATGACGCCCGCCTAAAAAAGTGAATCGATATGCTATTGAATTTCTTTTTCGCGTTAAGCGGACATTCGAAATGGCACAATTTTGTGCGCGTCCCAAATCCATTGAATTGTTCGTGAAGACGTCTGTTCGATTCAAGATTTCTTCTGCCAACACGTGAGGTGTAATGTGACTCACGTTTGCGACTTTGACTTCGGACGAGATTGTGTGCACGATTGTTGTGTTCGTGAACTTAATTGAGAGATTTGCTCTGCGCGCGAGATCCAGTCCGATGAGCATTTCTTGTACGAGATCTTTCAGGACGTGAATGGTTGTTCGATATGTTTGGCCAGTGATTTCAATGTTGACTTCGACCGATCCAAGTGTTGCAGTGGAATAAGAGATGTGCTTCAGTGGAATTGATGACTTCATGTCCCATTGAAGGTTGCGGCGGTATGCGGTTTTCTTTGAAATCGCTGTGATTGTTGAGCCAGTGTCGATGAATGGTCTGAGTTGATGTCCATTGTGTCGGATTTCAACTGTGACGAAAGAATTGCATGGAATGGTGTGTGTGGAAGCGGAAGTGGTTCGAGTGTTGCTGTTTGTGTTCGCTTGTGTTGCTGGCGCTTCCTTTTTGAGTCACGGGTAATCCTTTCTTCAATGCAATTTGTTGTCACGGAAGGCTTTGCAAATTGGACATGGAGTGGTTGGAGGTTTTGAAAAATCGAGTTGAGGTCTCGTTTTGTTTTGATCCCAACCTTTGGACTTTCCATTCTTCTCGCCTTCTTTGGTGTGAGTTTGGTGTGACTTACCTTCTTGCGGACGGTTTCTGTTGGCGTGATTATTTGGTTCTTCAATCTGAATAGCAATTTTGAGCCATTTTTCAGTTGTTTCGGGGAGTTGAACGCGAATGAGATTTCGAATGTTGATATCTCGAAGTCCACGCCAAAGGATTGGTGTCGGTGTCACCTGATTGGTGTCGTCTTGACCAGCGAGTTGCAACAGTCTTCGCTTCTCATTGAAGTAAGACTGCATTGTCTCACCGTGTCTTTGTGTCCTTTCAAACGCCTCTTCGAGTGGGTTACGTGTTGGTCGACCAAATCGAGTGTTCGCATTTCCCTTGAATTGATTCCAACTCATCGTTCGAAGTGTTGGTGCGATTTCCCGAACAAGCCATCGCACTGCTTCTCCAGAGAGATGACGACTCATGGCACTGATGTGCTCTTTGTCCGTCCAGTCTTCTGTTGCGAATTCGATAATTGTGAGCCAGTCTTCGATTCTGACCAACCCATCACTTCCCGTGAAACTGTCGCACATTTTTCCCATTGTGATGCGAATCGGTGCTCATGTGCTTTGAGCTGGGTTTGTGAAGTCGAAACGCTGCGTCAGAAGTCTGATTTGGATCGCCACGTGTTTGACTTTGAGTTCGAATGTGTGAATGACTGACCTGATTGTGAGTTTTGAGTTTGATTGAGTGTTCAAATCATTAAACAATATAATTAATAGAACATTATGGATAATAGTTTGATTGGGGAACACTTAGTACTCCAGTTTTTCTATAAAACATACCATAGCAGAAACTGAGATTAATGATGAAGATATGGAGTTCTTTGACATGACATCAGGCGATTATGTATCAGAAGATAGTTCTGGCGTCCGACGAAAATTGAATAAAAAGGAAAAGTAATTGTATCGAGAGCTTAGTATTTATCTAATAGAACTGAGTTTCAAATAACGGAAATATTCACTCGAATTTTAAAATTAGACGGATTGCAACTTTTTTCGAAGTTTGATATGAATATTTTTAACAGGTGTACACATAAAATTTTTTAGATTAAAATATTACTAAATTTATAATATTATTTACTCATAAAAGCATTTAAATATATAAAATTATAATTTACCACTTATTTATTAAATTTAAAACTTCCACCGAAAAGTAAATCGAATTTACAAAAAATATTCAAACCGAAAACACACCGAATTTATACATTTTTCTGTCGAAATTTCTAATCGCTATTATAATACATAAATAATGTTTAATATATGATAATTTTGGCGCGTTTTGTTAGACTGTTATAATAATGCAATAGTAATACTAACACTAACACTATAACACTATTGCTTATTACCGATTGATCGTACTCTAACTGTATTTGTATTTGTATGACAAACACATAAATCATGGATTCAATGAAAAGTTTGGATGAGATTTTGTCACATTTTCATAATAAGATCGATGTGATCACTAGAATCATACCAATCGCTAAACTGTGCAACAAAACCAATAGTAATGCTAATAGCAATACATGGCAATGGCATCACAAATATGGTGATATACCAAACAACTGTATGTCTTCATTGATGCCAATCAATTATGATAACAGCAATCAATTGCGAAACAATACCAATAACTCATACATTCCTGATTTGAATGCGCTTTCGTTAATGACTATCGAAATGAAAGCAATGATCGATGAAATGAACGCTGAATTGGACGCAACAAACGATGCTATGATTACTGATCATCGAAACTGTTTGAATCAAATGAGTCTTTTAGAGAATCATTGCCAATATATTAAGAACAATATTCCCATGTTTTTGCGTCAATCAAACGAAAACAAATGTGATTAACATATCATTTAATTATTTATTTATAGGTTTATACGCTTAATCTTATAACTGAAATTTTAACGTTGATTTTAGGTGTCGATAATAAATCAGAAAATATCGTTACAGTTATTCAGAAGAAAAATATGAAACGCGAACAAAACGCTTATTTGGAGAAAAGCGTTTCAAACAGTAAGACCAATGCATTGCCAAAACCTGTGATTAACCCAAAACAGAAAAGTGTTGCGAAACAGGAATCCATTTATAAAAGTTTTCCAAACATCAGTTTCATGACAACCACTGAGTATTCTTCAATACCGAAGTATAATTGAAAAAAAAACTAAATTATTAACGTTAATTCAAAGATGCATTATTTATATAACGTTTTATTAAAATTGTTAGTTATATGCGCGGAAGACTGACTTACGAAGAAATAAATCGAGCGATCGGTGATTTCAATCGTGCCATTGCTTCCAAATATAAATTAATTTCTGGTTATTCAATGAAATATAACGACGAAGAATTGAAAAAATATCATACTTATAAAGATCAAGAAAATACTGAAACTAAAGGCAAGTTTTTATTCATTTATTTTATTTTCTTATTCGATATTGTTTTACAGGAGAGTTTTTTTGCACAATAAATGATTTGAAAGAATTAAGTGACTTGAAAAAAGTGATCGACACTACAATTCGGAAAATTCTAACGTGTTTGAGACATTGCAGACGAATTAAGGAAATACGTGGACCTAATAAATTGATTCGTTACGCTATTGTTAAGGATAACACTTTCAATTGATGTTAGATTTCCCGTAACTTCAAAATTATATTAGATTTATATAAAGATGTTGTTTGGTCGGTTAACCGACGGGTTTCTTATAGGTTATGTTCGGTTAGTTCATCATATTTCTCGGTTCCGTAGTTTTATATAACAATATAATAAAACATTTTTTGATAGTAAATCTTTATAATATTCATTAATTTCTAATTAATATTATCTATTTTTAAAAAAATTTAATTTTGCAGATGCATTAAATTTACATATAAATATAATAACATACAAACTAATTAAGTCTGCATTTCTATCTCTGTTATTAATAAAATTTTATATTCAATTGATTATGTAATGATACCGGTAGTTATAATACGGTATTGGTATTAAGAAGTAAAACTTAAATGTTAGAAAAATTAAAAACTATTTAAAATAAATATCATTAATGTTTATAAAATTTTGATTTGTTTGAATGTCACAAATTATTACGATAACAATATTATGGATAACAACATTTAAAATGGGTATTCAGTACAGCACATTAGTTTATGAAGTTTTAAGGTTTAACATTAAATATTAGTATTAGAAAAGTGGAATTTTCTACGAAAAAATGGATTAGAATCATGCTAAACATTGTTAAGATTAAATAGGAGTTTCAATTATGAATGGCATACCGCCCACTACTTCAATCATTTTTCAAACTAACGAGTACTGTATAACTACTATAATAAAATTACTCTAAATCTTTTTCAGTTATGAATGAATATATGAACTAATTTTAATATAAATAGTTATGACCATTTAAAATATGCTGACATATCGGTAATTATAAATTTAAACAATTATGGAATAATTAGCATAACTTTTGTTAAAATATTTCACTATTGCTTTATATAACACAAGTCGAGTAACAGTTGCGGTTTATTTTACTGACGAATCTTAATGTGGAAAGACCTCAATATAAAGCGCGCAAAACTTTTCTGTTTGACCAGTTTATAAGTAGAACAGAATGGTGTTATTGAAATATTGGACTCGTTTTTTGTGCACTGTTTTTGCTTTCCGCATCTTTTTTGTTGCGCGTAAGTAACATATCTTACATATTGTTATAAGTTTCTATAATGCGTTTTATGTTATTATTTATTTTATTAAATTTAATATTTATTATATAATTAAAATATGTATTTTTATGTTTAACCGTGATTTTGATTCTCTTTTTTTTAAAACAATGTAAACCATTCTGATTTAAAGTATAGAGTTTTTGTTTTGATAACATTTTCCGTATTTTTAAATATTTTGGAATAAAAGTTATGAATTAGTAAATAACACTTACAAAATACATTCTTATTTTAAATAAAGTTAGGCAATACTTAGATAATATAAATAAATCTTAATATAATTTAAACTTTCTATTCTTGTGATTGTTTTGTGAATATGAATGTCAAAAGTGGGTCATATGCTAAAACAAATTTATGCAAATTTAATATTACATTAATAGTCTGATTCTAAATTGCAAAATGAATAAAAAAAAGTTTAATATGAGTACTTATAGACTTAAAATATTTCAAATGTATTTTATTTAACATAAAAAACTGTTTTCATATAATTTCTTAATTTCTCAAAATGTTTTAAAAGAAATTATAAAATCTGTTTGAGGAATAATAAAAATTCTATCAGACGATATTTTTTCGTGGTTTAGACTAAAAATAAGAATTAAAAACTCAGAGTAAAACTTTATCATAGAAATATAAATATTTGAAGTTATTCTTGGCATATTTTATTTGGTAGTTATTAAAAAATTTTAAATCGTTTAAGTGTGTTAAAAATGTAGTATCAAAAACTCCTACCATTTTTTACAGGTAATTTCGTTATTTTAGTAAAAGCCGGAAATTTCTCTTAAAAACTCAAATTTACAGACTAACACTGTATATTCATTTTAACTAAATATTTCTTCTTTCAACTTAAGATTGTATACCTTATACCATTTTTCGATAAATCAAAGCATTAAAGTTAAGCAATAAATTGGATAATTCGAAAAAGTAAAATCTTTTGTAATTAATCTTTAGAAACCGTTAAATCTAAGCTATTTGTTTAAAATGAAATAAAGTAAATTTGTTTTAAAGATAACTTTAGGTGTGCGGTATAAGCTTTCAGTGTATGTTTCGTTATTGTTTAAATTCTTTATGGATTATCACAAAAATTCATTTAGATTTAAACACATTTTTCTATATTTTTACCGAATTTGTTTAGAAATGTTGTTCTATTTTTTTTTACTTTTAGAGAAGATAATTAGTAATACCGGTATTTATTTTTAAAAATTATTGCTTGGAAATTCCTGAAGTATTCAATTTAATTAATTTGATAAAATTAATTAACGTATCAGATCAACGAGACAAGTTTATTTATTTTGTAAAAAATTAAATTTAAGATTTTACACAAAATATTGCTGTCTGAAACGATTAACGATTTAAGTGGGTGTTCTACTTATTAACTATAATAAAAAAATTTTAAAAAACAAAAATTTTCTAAATGTACATTATATTTAATTTATAGTTAATTTTAAGTCTATAAATATTTATATTTCCTTATAAGCTTATTATTTCTACAGGTTTTTAGCTCACTTTTTTATATAAAATAAAAATCGAGCTTATGGAATAGACCATGACTGTCAAATCCGTCCGTCCGTCTGTCTGTCTGTCTGTCTGTCTGTCTGTCTGTATGTATGTCTGTATGTCTGTATGTCTGTCTGTCTGTCTGTCTGTCTGTCTGTCTGTCTGTCTGTCTGTC
>JAQGAW010000210.1:0-37211 GCA_034698025.1 Phthiracarus crinitus
TATTTATTTTTCCATTTTACTTGTATTTCACTTTTACTTTTTGTTTATTTATTAATTTTACTTGTATTTTACTTTTATTTTTAAATAATATTTAATTTTTCTTTTCTTTTTCTTTTACTTGAAGTAAAAGAAAAAGTAAAAAAATTCATAACTTTTACTATAACTTTCAAAAGTAAATACAACACTATCTCAAGCTAAAAGACCCGCACCTCAAAAAAATCACAAATTCGACTCAGTATTATTTAATACAAAAAATGTATAATACGTGTATAAATACGTCTAAATCTGTATTTATACTTATAAATACCTATAGCAAAATAATTTTGCCATCACTAGTGACAGTACATGCGACTCGCATTTGACTTCGATGTTATTTGCCAATTTCGCGCATATAGTAAAGAATCGTAATAAGGAACGATCACTATTGGGAACGCAATACAGCAAAGCATACGCATTAGTGTAAAGCGTTTTAGGGCATATGTGTATTGTTTTAACGTAAATTTTATCTGTCCAAAAGTTGCTACAATTATACGTTCCCAATAGTGATCGTTCCTTATTGTGAGTCTTTACTATATATGTCATACAAATCTTATATTCAAACATTGTTTGTTATATTCATTACTAGTTTCTGTTCAATACTATAACTCTTTTATATAAGATATGTTTACATACAGCAAATTTATTTAACGTTTGATTGCTTTACAAGCATTATTTCTTATATTGTTGATAGCAATTATATAATTTTTTACGAATGTTAAAAATTGTTAATAAATCGAATTAATAGATTTAATTCTACGAATATTTACTTATTTCATATATTCACTAGACTATGTAATCGTAAAAAATTTAAGGCCCGAGCCCGATCTAAGCCCGACACAATTAAGCCCAGCACATAAAAGAGATTCAAACAAACCCTAAATAGATTTTCATTGTATTCTATTGCAGTGGTTTTCAAACATTTTCCTTTCGCGACCCAAAATATTCAAAAATTTCTCTGCGACCCATATTTATTTGTTTTTCAATAAAATAATGAATAATTTCTCAATGTTTAGATTATTCATGCCAAAACATTGGAAATACGAGTGATTCCTATTCCTTCGTTTAAAAGCTACTAAATGCAAAATTCTCGATTTTAAATACGGTAATTAAATATTTTTAATATAATAATAGACAACTTCTTATGTTCCACCCAATGCTTATGTTAATTTTAAAAATTCTTTCGATCCAATTTTTTCTTTCGCAATAGCTATTTTGAGTTGCAACTCATAGTTTGGGAACCTCTGTTCTAATGTAACTTGTCTTGATTGGTAGACAGTAACAAAAATATTTAATTCAATAACGAGTTAATGTGTTAATGTTTTAAAAACTACACTGTTATTTGTATATTTAATAATAATCGTAATTATTAGGTATAGTTGAGAAAATATTTTAATAATAAAAAACTATTCATTTAAATGTTAAAGAAAATGTCATTAACATTGAGTTAAAAATTATAAACATAGAAGATATAAGATAATACGTTAAAAACATTAGCGAAAAACAGATTTAAAAATGATTTATAAATTTTACGTCTCATCGCTTATCAATGCATTCAAGTTGTCATAAAAATAGGTCTCGTTCTTTAAGCGTAGAATTATCCGCTAAAATTTATTGATGTTAGCACGCGATGAACGAATCAATAAAACGAGATAAAAAAGGAGTTATAAACGAAGAAGTTTTAGCAAATAAACATTTTTATCTCTCAATTAAATTTACTTTATCTTATATAAAATAATTCTAGGATTTGACGACAACAAACCCTTGAAATGTTCTATTGTTTTCCTATTTTATAGATAAACGATACCAATTTTAAGATATAAAATATAAATTAAACCTTTCGATAAAACTTGGATTTTATCTTTATTTCAAATAAATCTATGATATTTCTCGTCGCAATGTTTGATACAATCTGTATACTTATTTTTATTGTAAGATAATAACCGATTTGCTTAATAAGATTTATTTCTTAAAAAGAATAATTAACAAACAAAATAATTACGAAACAAGAAATTCAATTCAAAGATATCACACTTTGTAGTTGACTTAAATTATTGTTTAAATCAAATTAAAAATAAAACGATTTGCTACGAAATTGACTGAAATACCGTTTGTAATAAAAATGAGTGAATAAACTTGAATGAGAAAAGTCTCACATTTGAAGTCGAGAATAATTTGACATAAAAAATATTTTTGCTCATTAGATGTTAAAACAAGATCGATACGGTCGTAATATATGACTTTGCAGTTTGTTTTTTAATAAATTTTGTCGCACTTTCAATTTTGTTATTTTTCGATATATTTAGATATTGTCGGCAGATGCCACTCTAATTCGAAATTTTATGAATTTATAGACATTTTCGGCAGATGCCACTCTATTTCGTAATTTTTCGATATATTTACATATTTTCGGTAGATGCCACTCTAATTCGAAATTTTATGAACTTTTAGACAATTTCGGCAGATGCCACTCTATTTCGTTATTTATCGATATATTTTGATATTTTCGGCACATGCCACTCTATTTCGATATTTTATGAACTTTTAGACATTATTGGCAGATCCCACTCTATTTCTTATTTTATGAACTTATAGACATTATTGGCAGATGCCACTCTATTTTTATTTTTTTGAAGATAGTAGTCTTTTTTGTTCTTTATATTAATTAAGGGGTTTTTTTGAAGATAGGAGTCTTTTTTATAGAAGATAGGAGTCTTTTTTGTTCTTTATATTAATTAAGGTTTTTTTTTTGAAGATAGGAATCTATTTTGAATGTAGGAGTCTTTTTTATTCTTTATGTTAATAAAGGGATTTTTTTGATGATAGGTGTCTTTTTTGAATCGTAAAATCCCTTAATAAATATAGAGAAAATTTCCCTTAATAAACATAAAGATGTGACGGACGGACGGACAGACAGACGGACAGACAATGTCAAATCCATAATATGATTTCTGCAAATTCATATAAAAATTATCTGAAAAAATTAAAGGCAAAAAACATATAAGAAGAATAAGAACGATTACTGAATATAAACGTCAAGAAATTGAACGAAATAAAGTGTGTCATTCAAATTCAAACGCATGGTCACTCAAATTATGTATAATGTGATGACATTGAAAATTAAGCAAAAATTTATAATAATATTTAAAAATCTGATTGAATTGGAAAAACTAAATAAAAATCAAAAAACAAATTTATCGGATATAATATTTGATAGCTTTTTAATTATTCTGAATTTAACATTTGAAAAATACATCTACGCTTTTCAAACACAACTTAAAAATCTTTAAATTATTAAAAGAAGCAGCAGAAGAAGATAATGAAGGAAATTTTTGTAACAAAAACCTAACGAAAGAAATTAATTTGTAAAATCAGAAAAAGATTTAAAGATTTAGAAAGTTTCACAAGAAATATATCCAAAAAAGATTACTATCCATTAAGACCAGATAAATTGAAAAACATTTGTTTATCTATTTTTGCGAAATTTTTTATCGATATCTGAAGCGACCAAATAAGAAAAGTTAAACATAGATATCCGAAAACGAAGATTATTTGGATAAATAAGAAGAATATGGAGAAATCATAGCATTATATGAAAATTGTATATATAGAGAGAGACGTAGAAAATAGAAAATTATAAGATTTAAGAGATATAATTTAAATACAGAAGAATAATATTATTATCGAGAACAGTGTCTGTATTTTCCGTGGAATAATGAAAACGATGATTTATTAAATGTTTAAAAATAAATTAAAATTTTTAAACAATTTCAATATAATAAACTCGAACGCATAAAATATACCTTTAATTTGCATAATGTTTCCGATTTTGAAGGAATATATAAAGAACTTGAAAGCGAATACATTAAAAACAAAAAATTGGAATCTAAACAGTCATGAATACAGTGTGAAAACAATTGACAATAAAATTATAGTTTAAGTTAAGATATAACCGATAAACCTGCAACTAACAAAATGGAAAATTATCGAACTAAAAAGAATAAATCGAATGAAAAACAGAAAAAGTATTGTAAAAATTTATTATTTTGTATTAAAACCAAACCAGAACCAGTTTATAAAGTAATCACTGGAGAAGCGGATATTGGAATATCATGCTTAATTAATGCGATGTACCAAACACTAGTAAAATACTATAAGAGCTTATCTAGAAGTTGACCAGAAACGTTAAAAATTTTATTAATGGCCCCAACAGGTAAGGCTACTTTCAATATCGATGGAGTATCATTGAATTCCGCTTTTGATATATTTAATCAAAATTAATAATATGATAATTTATCATATGATCGACGAAACACATTAATGTGTAATTTTCTTAAATTTAATACTGGTTATAATTGACGAAATATCCATTGTAGGAATATCTCAATTTGAATTTATAAATCACCGTTAAAAGATATTTTCGGAACCAATTAAGATTTTGGTGGCATAGCAGTAATTTGTTTTTTGGTGATTTTATGAACTTAGGCCATTGCAAAATTATTTTGTTTTTAAATGGAATCGAAAACAAACATGGAATTCTATTTGAAAATCAGTAATGGAAAAATTTTAAAGCCTATGAATTAACTGAAATTATTAGGCAAAAAGATTATAAAGTTTTTGCTACAGAACTGAACAATCAGGAGTCGGGCGACTAATCTATCGAAGATATTGCATTATTTAAATCTCAGTAAATTGATAAAATAAAAAATTTACAGCCATATAATGCAATTAATTTGTTTCGAACTAATGGAGATGTTGATCTTTATAATATAACATCACTTAATATAAATTCTAATTTATCATATAAATCACGAGCTGAAGATTTAGTGGAAGGCGAACTCAACACTGATGTGAAATAGAAATCGTTGAAAATAATTGAAATAAAGAAACGATTTGAGACATACGGATTGGCAACAAATATTACTCCTGAGAGTATGAAAATTATATGATAACTGCAAACATTAATACCTAAGATGGCTGTTAGTGGTATACTTAGAAAAATTGATGCAATTAATAATAAAACATAAATTTTGGATCGAATTCGGCGATAAACATGTCAGTGCAAAAACAAGACAATTGTAAAATTTTACTATAAAACAAAGTGGTTATGAACATTTATCGACACCTATTGAGAAAATTACGAGACATACCTATGAATAATCCTAAATTTCGTCAAAACGTTAGTGTTAGGCGAACTCAATTGAATGTTGTATCTTGTGAAATATTATCTATAAAAAAAGCTCAGGACAGAGCTATAGCGATGAAGTTGTCCACATCTCATCTACAGACAAATGTTTATTTTTATCGCATGTATATGTTACGTTAAGACCTGCAGGAACATACCATGGACTCGTTATTAATGGTAACTTTTTTCAGCCAAAAAAACAAATGCTGTTTTAGTAGTCGATTCGGAAGTTAATGGGTTAATAACAGAAGTTTGTATTAATTTTTCACTCATCATTTTATGCGATGATACATGCCTTATATATCAAAATGTTCCATAGCTTGTTAAAAATTACAAAGATATTCATTTGATCAAAACTATATGAGGTCGGATATTATGCTTTTTGCTGAAACCTGGCTAAGAGTGACGAAGAAATCGAATTCGATAATTTTAAAATTAATAGCTCATATAACATCAAAAATGGAACGAAAAGCATATGCTTTCGCTGATTATTCTAAAGTCAATTGCAAATTACTGTTCACTATAAAGTATCAAAATAGAAAGTCACATTGTATTTGTAAAGCTTTATGTATAAATGATATCGATATTATTTTAATATACAACTCGGCAATTACGACAATACTGAATTTTCTAAGTCTAAATGAAGAAAGTATTAGTAATACAGTGCACAACAAAGTAGTAATAATTGGAGATTTTAATATAGATATAAACAACGAAACAAACAAAGATAATATTGACATTATGTGTAATAAGTGGTTTGATTTGATTAATACTGGCGTTACAACAAATGGAAATACAAAAATTGATTTGGTATTCGCTCGCAACATTTCACTAGAAGTCAAAGCTTATGAGTCTTATTTCTCCTTTCATAAAGCTCTTTGGTTTAAAATTTAAAGGACGTATGAAAAATATTTTAGTGTAATAATATCAATAAAATTTTAAAGTTTTAATGTATTTAAGTATATTTATTGTTAATACAAGAAATGTTAAAAATTACTAATTAATTTAATGAAAAAATTGAAATCAGTGTTTTCATATATACTATATAAAATATTGAAAAGTTAGCTCTCTGTGAATGTGTCGTGAATTGTTTGTAAACTGTATTTTGAATGAATACATACGTGAGAACAACAAAATTCGGGGAAAGTTTATATTATTTTCCGGAGAACTTATAAATATAGATTATATTAAAGATGTTCTTGGGTATTGGTCCTTCGACCCGACCCGAACCGCCATATCTTAAATTTAACCCGAACCGAACCGAGAAATTTGATGAACTACCCGAATCGAACCGATAAAATACCCGAAAACCCGACAATTAACACAAAATTTGTAAAAAACGTGTAATAATCGAATAACAAAACTTGTATCAAAAATAATGAAATCTATGAGTTTACTATTCATTTTAAAAATACTAACATATTAATAATTAAAATGTTTAATATATAAGATTCTTATTTGACGTTTAATAAAGTCAAAACTCTTATATAATTCTTTAAATTTCATACCAAAAGTTGATTATCGGGTTTTCGGTTTCATTCGGGTTAACCTCTAAGAAGTTTATTCAACCCGAACCGAACCGAGTAATGATAAATAGTAACCCGAACCGAACCGATAAGAAACCCGACGGGTAAAACAGTCGGGTTAACCGACCCAAGAACATCTTTACTGAAAAATCTTGTAGCAGCTTTGTTGCTGCGCTTGCAAATTATTAATGAGAAATATCATAGCAACGGTTTCTAAGCAATGATATCTCACGGTAAAATAAAAGAGTAATGTATTCAATGTCAGGTGTTGTATAATGTTTGAGTGATGATCAGGAATAGGATAATTCGGGTAATAATATTTAAAAATCGGGTCGGGTAAAGTGCTTTATCTTTAAAAATCTAGTATGAATTTTGCTCAAATAATTAAAGTAAATATCAAAAAATAAATTTATTGAAAATATTAACATATTGATCGAAAATAGGTCTATTCTGGTTTAAAACTTAAATTCGGTTAAATTCGGGCAACTTAGGGCATACCCGAATTATCCTATTCCTGGTGTTGATACAGCAGTCTTGCGGTGAATTGTGTTACTGAAATATTGTCTTGTGCTTAACATATATATTAGATGCATATTAATAAAGTAAACAATCATTTATATAATAGATATCTAAAAGCATATATACGGGCCAAAGTGAGTACACGGGTATGAGAGTAACGCGAATGGAGACAAAACTAGTCAAAATAATAGAAACGTAAAGTATTTGTGTGTACATTGAATAACATTAATCGTATCACACACTATAACCCACAAACAAACGACATTGTATATAATAAAGTGATATATAAGTAAACTAAATACAAAACAAACTTTATAAATATAAGTTACTAATTAACGATTAACGATATATATTTTATTGCATTAATAGAGTTAAATAAGGAAATATAAAAATTATTTATTACTTAATGAAATAAATAAGAAATTACAAAATGTTATATTATGTTGCACAGCATATCTATTCACTTCCATTGATTAACATTAATATTTATAGAAAAGCAGGTCCGGGTTCTTGAAGGAGGCATCGAAAATCTGGACCAGAACCTGGAACTCACATATCATTTTGAAGTAGAGAAGTAAATCGTTAAAATTTTCAAGCCCGAGCCCGACAAAAGCCCGACAGTTTAAAGTTAAGCCCGTTCCGAGCCCGATTATTTCAAAAAGTCTAAAGCCCAGCCCGATTGGGCCCGATTCAATCAATTACGTACAAAAATATTTTATTAAAAATTCGTCAAAATATAACATCAAAAACCATAAATTATCAACTTTTACAGGTTTTTATTGAGTTTTTGTTATTTATTTATGTTATTTTAACAATTATTAAACGAAAATTTTAATATTTAATTTCTGAAATTTATAAAATAAGAATAAAAATCAGAGAAACTTCAAAGCCCCACCCGGCCCCAGTTTTTATTATTAAGCACGAACCCGGCCCGGCCCGAGAATTTGTGTCGGGGACCGGCGGGGGCCCGACAAATCGGGGGCCCGTTTACTAGTCTATTTTGAAACTAATTCTGAATAACAGAGAAAATTAATCAAATTCTAATTGAAAAATATTAATTTAGAATTACATGATTAGGTTTTATTTAAATATTTTGTGGCATAGAAAAACGTACTTCAAATTATAAATCTTTTCTTCTTTATAATAAATTTAATACTCACTCAATAAATTACAAGTGTTAGTTAATTGTTAGGTGAATGTATGCTAAGATCGCATATTTAACCTAAATTGATGTTTAATATGAATTAGACTTGTAAATGTGTATCCGAAATGTCGGGTTCGCGTCGGATATCCGAAAAAATCGTCGGGTCGGGTTTGGATACAATCCTGTCATGTTTGGATCGGGTATGTTATTTAAATTTTTAGCACATATCCGATTTAACCGATTTTTTTTATAAATTTTTACAATGACTTTAGTAAAAAAAAGGTGAAATAATATACACAATTTTTATTTTCCATCTTATTTGTAACAATACGTTAATTATATGATCTAATGCTTTAATAATTTTTAAAATTATGTGTGAAATATTATCATAAATTTTTGAAAAATTAGTATGAACGATAAACTATAGATTTTTGGATCGGGTCGGGTCGTACACTACACTGTCGGGTTCGGGTCGGGTCGGGTTTTGAAAAGTCTATCCATTTATAAGTCTAATATGAATATTAGACTTATATAATTATCTTTTATAAAATATTTAATTAAACAGTGCGGTTTTGGATAAAATAAAAGCACGAGTTTTGTTTTAAGTTCACTTTTATTATACGATTAAAGTTTATTAATATAATACTTTTAAGTATTTTATTTAAAAATTCTTCCTATTTTTAAAATTTGTCATAATTCAATAGTTAATAGCAGTGATGCACACGCTCGCGCTCGGCAAAAAAATGACGCTCACCGCTCGCACTCACGCTCGGGTAAAATTGAAACGCTCGCGCTCGCATTCTTGACGCGCTCGAGCACTGAGCGTAAGCCGAGCGTCCATTTAAATGGAATCTTGATATGAAATTATTTAGGCTGATTAATAAAAAAATTTTTCACTTTTAAATAAGAATAAAGAATATTAACAACTTTAAAAAGATTTTTAATTTATTTTTGTTAATGCTAAAATAAAATATTTTTTAAAATAAATTTTTTTAATTAAAGTAATCATATTATTCAAGAATACTTTTTCGAGTCTACGCTCGGTACGCTCGCTCGCGCTCGGCACAAGACGCTCAGCGCTCACGCTCGGTAAAAATTTAACGCTCGGCGCTCGCGCTCAGCACCGAGCGCCATCGCTCGAGCGTTGTGCATCACTGATTACAGATATACAGTAATTGTAGAATAATGTTTATGTATTGAATTCCAAATTAATTCCATTTTTATATAACTAATTTCAATTTATTGAGTTATAATACATTATGTTTATTGTTATTGTAAATTATTTGGTTTTGATTACTTTTAAAGTTGTTATAAATATTTGCTTAAAAAATATATATTGACTTCAATAAGAAAAAACACTTTCAAAGAAAACATATTAAAATTTTCAATTGAAATTTAATGAATTAAAAGTTTTTGGTTGTGTGTCTCAACTTTGTAGATGTTTTAGAACCAAACTTAAAAAGATAGATTTAAATTTTAAACTCCAGTTCTAAATAAAAGCTTGAAATAACTTTATAAAATATTTTATAAGCAATTTTTTGTCCTTTTTTAAGTGCTCGAGATTTAATTATTTATATTAGGTTTTACCAAAGCATATAATTATTAAACACACGAAATAGGAGACAATGTCTCCATTTGACTCCATTTCCACTAAACCCAAGTTTTGTCTCCTTTTGGGGAAAAATCTCCAAATTAATAATGTCAACATATTGTCGAAAATTTAAGCTTTTCACTTTTTTTGGAAAAAATTAAAATTTTCAATTAATGTTGCCTTGACTTTCCAGAAATGTTGGACTATTAAACCGTTTAAGCATAGAGTTGTGTTCATTAAAACAATAAATTTAGTAGACATAATTGTCTAGAACCTATTTTCACTCCTAGACCCCTATAGGACTTTTTAAATTTCTTAATAAAATATATTAAGGCAGATAAAAGGTAAATTTTATAAAATTTTTAATATAAAACAATGAAATTACATAATGCGCTCACTTTTAGCTAAAAATTATATTTATTAAAATAAGAAATTTACATTCAATTTGGAAAAATTTTTTTTTTAAAAAGTATAAATATATACCTAAATTCAATAGCGATAAACTAATCGGGTTTTGACTTTTTGTCAAAATCATAAACTAATGGTTTCGCTAATCGCAAATAAATTAAACTGTGTTTAGTTTTGATATTATATCTTTTAAATTGAATGTAATAATCATCCACGCATTTCAACGCCAATTCAAAACTAATAATATCTTGCGATAAAACGGTTTGTTCGCGAATTATATTTAAGCGTAACATCATTTCGGTTTGAGTACCGGTTTGTGTACCGGTTTGAGTTTCGTTTATATTTTGATTCGATTTGCATTCATTTAATAACTTAATAGATGATAATCATACTGAATTAGCTCTCGATTTGAGTGTTGAGAAATTTCGCTTACATTTTTTAAATAATAAAGAAACTTTTTTTAGAATTGGCAATCTTTAGTTTTGCCATTTTATTGAATAGTATAAAATGGATTAAATTTTTAAAAATGATCAAACATGAACTTAACAATAGGAGAATTTAAAAGAGTGCGTGTATATATGCTAATTGTTACGTATAATTAGGGATTCAATTTTTCGGGATAATCCCGATATTATATATTAATGCAATCTTCGGTAAATTAATGTTAAATGATATAAGCAATAAAAAGATCATTTTTATATAGTTTTTATTCTCCCGATTTTCCCGAATTTTACAATAAATTAAATATTCCCGAGTTTTACCCGAAATTTACTGAATAATTGAAAATTTTCCCGATTTTCTTATATAAAAAAGAATAAATTTTCAAAATATTTTATAAAAATATTATATCTACCTAATAGAAAAAATCTAAAAATTAAAAACTTAGAAATATACAAATTTTTAAATGTATAAAATTATATAGGATCAAAATAACTAAATTTATTAATTTTATTACTTTTAACAAAAAAAATATTTCCCGAATTTTCAATTTTTGTTCACGAAATTAATAGTTATTTAGCTCCCGAATCCCTACCGATTTTGATGGTTTAAAGTCCCGAAAAATTTATTCCCTACGAATAATATAAAAAATGTATACGAATTAATATACCCTTACATAATAGATTTTCCAAATAATGTTGAAAACTTAAAAGTTATCCTTATTAATTTATAAATATTTAATTTTATTCTTTTAAAAATTAAAGCTAAATTTTTCATAATAAATTAATTTTTGATTTTTAAAAAATACTAAATAATAACCGAGTTAATGATTTTTGAAAAATTCGGATTTTTACAAATTTCATAACTTATAATTTTATTCTTTTAAAAATTAAAGCTATGTTTTTCATTAATGATTATGTCAATAATGATTATGTATTATTTAACAAAATGGTAAAAGTTAAAGATAAACATCAATCGAAAGTATCGTCAAATGGTAAAGATATTTGCGTTGAGAACTTCGCAAAACTTATTAGATATTTCTCTAAGACAAATCCAAATAAATAACTGATTGCATATGCATCAGAATATACCGATATTGGACGTGAAAACAGTCATGTAAATGCAATTTTTATTAGAAAAATGGA
The DNA here is from genome assembly GCA_034698025.1 of Phthiracarus crinitus. Taxonomy (NCBI): domain Eukaryota; kingdom Metazoa; phylum Arthropoda; class Arachnida; order Sarcoptiformes; family Phthiracaridae; genus Phthiracarus; species Phthiracarus crinitus. The sequence continues at coordinate 11,993 of JAQGAW010000210.1, forward strand.
AAAAGAATTTACCATACCAGTCTACAATCCCTCAGATCGAAACGAAGCATTAGTAAATAAAAATGAAAGGAAAATTGCAGAACTTCTAAATATTAACTTTATAAAATTGATTTACGGTACACAAGTCGACGAAACGGATTGCATTGCCAGGGGTTTAGGGTTTGTTTATGATATTTTGACTACTTGTGATATTAATTCTTTTCCCTTAAGGTTATTTAATAGAAATAGTAAAATATTTTTAGATTAAGAAAATATGTTTTATAAAACGATTTTGTATACATTTATTTAAAGTAATCTCATACTTATAAATTTAAAAACACTAACTATATTATAATACTTTTATAATACTTAAATATTATAACCGTAACAATTTACATAACATGCATACATACATAACCATAACTAAATACATGAGTATAAAATATGTCTAGCTCGGTCGCCTCTAAATCGGTCACGAAAAAAACCAAAAATTTTTTTACCCCAATAATATAAATATGAGGGACGCATAAACGACCTTTCATGCCATTTAATTCCTTTTATAACTAATCAGTTGAAACTTTGTATTTTCGTTAATGAATTGTTAGTCATAACTAACGGTGTTTTTAACATTTAATAGATTTCATTTATTAACGCCTCACTTTTATTCATAACTTGAAGAGAATAATCGCATATAAAACATAAGTTTTAAACAAGTCATTAATAAAACAGTTTTGTATACTGAAATTCGTGTCACTATTCATTTAAATTAATTATTAGTTAATTTGGTTAATTAGCGAAACGCGCTAAGACTTAACTATCAACTAAACCGAAACATAAGTAAATCAATTTAATAATCATTTAAACAGTATTTCAGTTATAACCGATATCACAGCTGATCAGTAACTCAATGTTAACGTAACAACCAGTAACTGTAAAGACCAGAGTCTGTAACGTTCAGCAACTGGTCATCGATTACGTAAAACTGTGGTAACCGATAGTTGGCCAAACAGATCCCGTAGTCTACTGAGCTATTCTACACCCCGGATGTGATTACGAGTAACGTCTTCGCACACAACCCGTTTTCGCATCTTTCACTCCCGTATTCGCATCTTTCACTGTATTTGGTTTTAATAGAGTTCTTTTATCGGGGTATAAATAAAATACAATTTATAAATTAGGGTCAAAATACGGGTATCAAAATTGTATATAAACAGTATTTCTAATCAATTTTAAAGTTTTTATTGCGGCATATGGAAAGAAATATCAAGTATTATCTGAGTAATACTGTGTTAAAACACAATTCCTTAAAGTTCTAAACATGAAGTAAAAATTAGGGTCATTTATTGTGTTAAATTGAAAATAAGGGTAAATTAGGGTTCTTAAACAAATAAGATTAAATTAAGTCATAACCAAAAAATCATTTATATAAATTTAATTAATGCTTCCACTATTTAAAATGAGCATTTATAACTTTAATTTTTCAAAAATTTTTTAATTTTGTAGTGACACCAAAGTTCACTACCATTTATTATATATATTATGATATAAAGTAAATTAAGAGTGTAAGCGCTTAATAATTGGTAGTGGACTTTGGTGTCACTACAATTTAAATGTTTTTATTAACAAAGAATAACAAATTGAGTGCTATATCTAAAATTTAGGGACATTTATTGTGTTAAATTTGAAATTAGGGTAAATTGGGGCTCTGAATAAAAAAAGGGTAAATTAGGGTAATTTAGGGTAATTTAGGGCATACCCTAAAAATCCGCTCTATGTTTATAACTCCAACTCCATTATTTTTAAACATTTTTTCTCAACGCCAACTCCATTTCAATCTCTAATGTGCAATTTTTTTACTTTATGAATGCTTCATAAATGTTATTCTAAACCTAAAAGCAGAAAATAGCATTGAAGTTGGAGTTCAAAATTTAAAATTGAGTGGAATTGGGCTGGAGTTGAAATAATTTTTAAGTTAATCTGTGGAGTTGGAGTAAATATTTTTCAAAATTTAAAACTCTAGATCATTCCTCATAGAAATTTGGAAAAGTTGATCCAATGTTTTAAAATTAAAATTAAAATGTATTTGAATTTAATAAAAAAATTTGAAAAATTGAAATTCTATTTAAACAATTTATTTTTTAAAAGTCGAAATTGAAAAGTAATTAATAGGATTTCCAGGAATATTCCGTATTTATTCATTGATTCCATTACCGGGAGATTAAGATGTTAATTTATACTCATTTAAAAGCATTTAAAAGTAGTTTTATTTTCGGGCTCCAATTTAAAAATATCTAATAATATCCTTGTAAATTCTTTAATTTTTAATAGTAATACTTTCCCGTTTGGTACTTTTTTTGTTCCCGGTTCCTCCCGTTTAGACTAGTTTTTAGAAATCCCGTTTCCTAGTAATTAAAATAAAATAAATATTGGGTCAACTTTACAAGGCAACTATGGAAGTTGGATTAAGCCGATTTTGATCGGACCACTTCTTTTCTATTGAGAATATCGAGCAATATCGAATAGGAACCAACTTCCCAACTTCCATGACCCCCATATCCCAATAAGTTATTATTTTTAAAAGAATCCCCACCTCCTAAACCCTCTCCGTTCAAGATTTATTCAATTAATAAGTTTTAGTGCCAATTAATAAAAATGTTGTCCCCAAATAGAAACTGAAACTTTAAGCCCTCTCCCAGCCTCCCCGATTGAGCCTCAGCACCCAATTTTTTTTCTATTCGATATTATTCGATATTCTCAAAAGAATAAAAGTGGTCCGATCAAAATCGGCTTAATCCAACTCCCATAGTTGCAGTGTTAGATTACTAGGCCCAACCAATCTTGATAAAATTCGTAAATTTGGATTCCATGAACTTAGAGATAAATATAAATCGTATATGAAACATATAAACTTATTTTGGTTAAATATTCTGCATTTTAATTAATTTTATAAATTCGTGATAAATCCCGTTAAGCGGTATACTAATACTTTCTTTTTGTCATAATGTATAGTCTATATGTTATTAACAATTTAAACACTTTCCCTTCAATTTTTTAGAACACTTTCTTATCTGACTTTTCAGATATATGGATTTGGGTTGTCTATCCGTCTGACACTCTTTATATTCATTCAGGGAATTTTTTTTACGTTTACTATGGGATTTTATAAATTTTTATATTTATTAACGGATATTACAATTTCTTTAAATTTATTAAATGATTTTTTCTTTATATTAATTAAGGAATTTTTTCAAAAAGAATCCTATCTTCAAAAAATTCATTGTTTAACCAATAAAAATGATAAAAATGAAACAAATTTAATGTTGAAAAGAAAAATATTCTGAAAAATAATTACAAAATTGTATAAAATGAAAAATAATGTGGCATTTTCCGTTATTTTATGAAGAAATATCTGTAAACAGTGGCAAAAAATAGAATGAAAACTGATTAAACTGTGACATATTCCGTTATAATTAAATTTTTATAACGATTAATTTATATCAAAACGAATAAGAATGGGATAATACCCATTTTAGAGAAGCATATGACGATTTAAATAAATTACTAAGAGTAGTGGACAAAAGTTTTTTGACAACAGTAATATTCATTTTAAACTTAAAATTATGCATACATACGACAATAAATAGAGTTAAAACTATTTATTCGTATTCATTTGTGTATATTATTGAATTTTTGCGCAATTTATTATAAAGATATTCATTTTTTAATATTAAAAATGCAATTTCATCAGTATATTAGAGGACAACTCATTTGACACATTTTTATATATACAATTAAACTTAATTAAATTAATAAATACTCTTGTTTCAACATTTAATCATTTATGATAAGCCAAATTAATCAAATTTATATTAAATAAATATTAAAATGAAGTTAAAATATTAGTAAAATGTGTTCAAAATACTACCTTTCGGTTGATTAATGCATCGATAAACTGTTTGTGTTAAATTAAAGCGAAATGGGTTCATCCGTTGCTAAAATTTACGGAATCACAAGGCAAACTGTTAGCTCAATTAATCTTAAGATAAAAGTCAAATGGTATAACTCAACAATGGATTTGGCGCGAAGTGAACGCATGCGCTTAACGAATAGACATACAGATCTCTCGAACGCCCGATTAATTGCCGAAAATCAAAATATGATGCCGAGAGAAATTAATGATGACATTGGCACAGATGTGTCGACTCGTACTATACGTCGGTGAATCAAAGAAAGAGATTATAACTCAAGAATAGCGGATACCGTATTGTATGTCTCGCAGATAAATAGAAAAAAAGAATAGCGATTGCGAAATTCCTTTTCGTTCGGCCAGATATGTGATTCCGTCATGTGATTTGGTCCGATGAGAATATGTTTGAGCATATGCAGGCTCAACGAAGGGTTATTGTCTACCGAAAACCGGGTCAACGGTACAATTTTAATTTCACGAAGCTTACTAATAAGTTCGGGACTGAGTCGCTAATGATTTGGGGATGTTTTTCTTATAATTGGTTGGTTGTTATTCAAGTTATAGCGTAGCATTAATTAAACTGTAATTCTTATAAATTTTGTCTATAAACAAGAAATACACACTCACAGAGAGCTCACATTTTAACATAATATGAAATTAAATTAAGGTAAAACAATTATATATTTAATTTAAATAAATAATTTTATTGTAATATTAATTTTAAATACAATATAATTCTCACATAATTGTTTAAACAGACTTGATTCGATTCCCCATTCTCTACGTTCTCGAATTTTAATCTCTTCACGAATGCCACACAGGAATTGTACGAATGAAATTATTTGCGCGAAATTATGTCTTTTGGCCCAAAATTGATGCTGCGGTGGAGGATGTGGCTAAAGCATACTCCAAGTGTGCCGAAGTCCAGTCAAATGCAACTTTTCATTTGTCGGCATATCCAGAACGTCTGTGGCGACGCCACCATATCGATCTCTTCGGTCCATTGTATGGTAAAGATTTGGTTAGTCTTCGTAGAATCTTATTCGAAATGGATTGATGTCGCGTATTGCGCATCAATGCCGAACTCAGAGTAGATCCTTCTTTCTATCCTTTCAATATTCTCCCTTATGGTCTACCGGAAGAACTGGTAAGCGATAATTGTCCACAATTCTCTTTAAACGAATTTTCAGCTTTCGCTTTGGAACGAGGTATTCACCATCAATTGATAGCGCCTTATCATCCAGCTTCTAATGGCGAAGCTGAACGTCTTGTTCGAATTCTTAAGGATAGTATGCGATCTTTTGGTGAAGTGAAAGACTGGGAGTATGCGATACTCAACTTTCTAGTTGGGTAGCGGACTACACATAACACAACGACTGGAAAGTCACCGACTGAGTTGTTACTTTGCCGCAATCTGAAAACGAAATGGGATCTATTACTACATAGTCATCAATCAAGATTTGAACAAGTTCAACTACGTCAAGTGGGCTCTAAAGAAAAGCCATCAAGAAATTTTATCGTTGGCGATCCAGTTTGGATTAGGAAAAGAAGTGGATTCAAAGCTACATCTCTGAAGTACTTGGTCCACAGAACTTCAAAGTATCAACTGCTGTTTGAATTTTAAAACGCCATCTCAATCATATTCGTAAACGATTATTGGATCTGGTGGACGTTAACTCCCCACAGACAGAACCCAGACTGGAAACATCTACTAGTGAATCAACTGGATTATTGGATTCAACCGATCAATCAAATAAAACTTACGAATCAATAGAAGAAGCAACCGATTACAATAAGGATAACATTAGGGAGCAGACATCTTTCGATACTATCGATACTCCGGAAATACCTCAACCTATTCCTCCCACAAATGTTCAAGAAGTAGGAATCCTATTGATACGCCATAGCGACGTTATAACTGCTTTGGAGAAAATGTAGTGTATGTGAACTTCAGACACATCACTGTAAACTGCATACGTTTCATACGTTGACTGTACTTCTCGTTAATACTAGAAGTACAGTGACTCACATTAATATTTCTTATTAGTCAGTAATAGCGCACTCATTATAACCTATTTCTGTATAACTTATTAGTCTTTACTTATGCATTACTTTGTATTACTGTATTACATGTGTCACTTTAACGTTTGCTTTCAATGTATTCACGTTCACTGTATTCAATGCTAACTTTTATGCTGTTAATAAAGTATTTTGTATGCTGAATGTGTGCTTATTTCTAATGCATATTTACTGCCTATGTTTAGCATATGTTATCACTTGCGTGAACAGTGTTAAGGTTATGGTCTCGTGGCTCTTAATATTCTTCCTCAGCAGTGGTCAGCTTTTTCGCCGCACATCTTCGGTCGCTATCCTACATCGTCCGACTACTACTACAAAGTCGAATACACCACAAAAATCTCACTTACGAGTTAATTCAAAAAACTTTGTTAAATTATTGGAGATATCTTATGTGATGTCTAGAAACTGGAAAATGAGTACAAAATTTTTAATGTTTCGGGACACAAATGGGGACACAATTTATATAAAAATGGAGAAAAATTTGGGGACATTTATTCGTTTAAAAAACATTAAATAAATATGTTTAAAAATTAAATTAATTTTCATGTAATATTTTTTTGGCTTTAAGTTTCGTTTTCTCTTAGAAATATTATAGATAACGTTTTAAAGAATACACTTTTATTTCAATTATAGTCAAAATACAATTTTTGTCTAAAATTTTAAAATAAATATTTTTAAAAATATTAATTTTTACATTTTTAAGTAAAATATGGACAAATTCATAAATTTTTTCAATTTTGGGGACAAGTCCACTCAAAGGGGACAATTTAGTTATTTTGGGACAAAAAGGGACATTGTCCCCAATTTCCAGTCTCTAGTGATGTCTATAATAGTCAAGAATCTACAGACACAGACAGATATACAGATCCAGAACCAAATCTAACGTTAAGTATATCCCTATATCTGCTTAAACAATCATAGAAAAATGGATGGTACACAAAAAATTAGAAATAATAAGATACTTGAAAAACTTTGGATTACTATCTATGAAAAATTTTCAACATCTGTTTTAACAATAGTATCGATAAAAATGATGCGAATGTACATGATTTGTATAAAAACTTAGAAGTGCTTTAGATTATTCGAGTCTGAGATAAAGTCTGTGATAATCATTTCTTTTTATAATTATGAGTTATGAAAACATTAATTTTTTATTTCAACAAAATATGACTTCATATCAAAATAACAACAAAATAAACAAAATTATTTTAATTAAAAATCCGGGCTCAAGTTATCGATGTATTTTTGTAGGATTATAAGAATAGTAAATTATACGCTTTTATTGCCTTAAAACAGAGGTTCCCAAACTATGGGTCGCGACCCAATATAGGGTCATTAAAAGAAATAATTGGGTTGCAAGCATTTTTTAAAATTAACATTAGCATTGAGTCGCGACCTAAAGTTGTCTATTATTGTCTAAAATTATTAAAATAGTTACAAATATTTGCATTTTGTAGCATTTAAACATAAGGATAGGGCATCACTCATTTACAATGTTTTGGAACAAATATTCCACCGTAAATATTGAGAAGTTATGTGTACATTATTTATTTGCTATTTGCTTATAAATATGGATAGAAGAAATTTGTTGACAACAAAAATAGTTTGACAACCTCTGCCTTAAAACATTATAAAATTACTGCTATGAAAATAACGATTTGAGTTTAAAATAAATAACAAAATTATGCAATCAATCAATTGGTATGCTATCATCATTTTCTTTGATTAGTGTGAGACGTTTTTCTTTTTGCTTTTTCGCTTTGTCTCCATTTTTGAAATGACCTTTTCTTCTCTTCCTTTTGTCGATTTTTGTAAATTTCTTCTTTTGTTTTAAGCTCTCGTTTCGGTAATCTTTTTCTGGTATTGTTCTTTTTAATATTAATATCTATCGATTTATTATTAGTATTTAAGGCATCGTCATCGTCATCGATAATACTTTGCTCGGCTTTGCTCCTCTCTTTCCATTTTTTATATAAGTCAGACTTATATGACGCTGAAATCCAATTTCCACTTTCAGTTTTAATTTTCTTTATTTTAGTATTATCATCGTTAGATACGAATCGTTTTTTCTTCCGATCCCTTTAAACATTTAGAAGAAATGTTAAAAACAAATTTCTTTAATTATTTGCTTACAAAAATTTTACAAATTAAAATAATAGTTACCATTTTAAAGCATTATTTGCTTTCTTTAAAGAATTGGCATCGTCTCCAGAAATATCAAATACTGCAGACGCCAATTCAGTATTGAATGATTTATCGATTTCTAATCCTCTTTCAGAGTAATGTTTGCTTGACTGATAAGGCACATAAAATTGGTTGTCTTTGTATTTATCAGCATTTAGTTCAGTGGATCTATTCGTAAACTTGTTTATAATTTTATCAGCGATTTTTCTTTTATTTTGCATAATATGAAACGACTGGTTCTGTTTCGTATTGCTAGTCTCGAAGATCGTTGAATTTGGTCGATAATTTTTTATTGAATCCAAAAAACTATATCGAACTAAATCCGATTTATTATTAATTATATTATTAAAAATTGGATGAATTAGAATCATTGATGACGTTAGCTGTTTGCTCTTTTTTACTGATTCGCTGTCAGGAGATTGACGTGATTTGAGATATTGTTTATACGCATTATTGCAAACTTTTTTCATATTTTCGAGTTCAATCGACGAATTGTGCATTTTCTCCAAATTTTCATATTCTTCATCAATTATAGACTGAGGAACGGCTCCGTAAACATTATTTTCTGAATTATTTAACCCATTTCGAGCAAATTTTAGATCAGCATTGAGAAACAAATGCAAAGAATAGATATAAGGCGACTCGTCGTTTGATATTAACGAATACGCGGTCCCAATACGTCCAGCTCTGGCAACGCGACCAACTCTGTGCACAAATAATTTGGGTTTGGCTGGAAAGTTAAAATTAATAACATTATCGAGTAATGGAATATCAACACCTCTCGCAGCCACGTCTGTAACCAAAAGAACTTTAACATGTCTTTTCTGAAACGAAGTTGTATTCAATTTCCTCGCTTCTTGATCTAAACTGCTATATAAATATGTGCAATCGATACCAGTTTTTGAAAATATTTCCAACAAATATTCGATGTGATGACGCGTTGGCACAAACACCACAGTCATCTCTTCGTCTTTAATTATATTCTTAATCAAGTATAGTAATATCGAGATTTTATCCTCGTTTCGGCACTGAAGAAATATTGTTTTCAAATTTTCACTTAATTTCGTTTCAGTGTCCAAACGAACCAGAATTGGATCATTTAAACCCGCTTTAGTGAAATCAACAATCATTTGAGGAAGAGTTGCGGAGAAAAGCAATGTTTGCCTGTGTTGTGGCAAAAGCGAAAGGATTTCATTCATTTGCTCTTTGAATCCCATTTCGAAAAGTCTGTCCGCTTCGTCGAACACAACGTATTCTACTGACGATAGCTTAAGATTCATTTCAGTTATTACGTGAAGAAATCTTCCAGGAGTTGCGATAATGATGTCTGGATTATCGTGAATATCAGCGAATTGCTTGTCCATACTATCGCCACCCAAAACAACGATACTTTTCAAGTCAGTAAAACGTGAAAACTCTTTCGTAAATTTATAGGTTTGTAACGCTAACTCACGAGTTGGCGATAATATGATAGCTCGCGAACCAGTCTTCGCGCAATGAGTTCTCAGTTTTTCGATCAGTGGTAATATAAAAGCAGCGGTTTTACCGCTTCCTGTTCGAGCCATTGCGACCACATCTTTGCCTGATATTATTAATGGTATTGTTTTTCGTTGAATTGGTGTCGGAATTTTATAACCCTTACGGAGAATCGCTTTTAAAACCGGATAACAGAAACCCATTGATTGAAAACCACCAGATTTTTTCTTTTTCCCTTTATTTATAGTTGCCTTTAACTCATCGATATTATCATCCATATCATCATTATTTTCATTAAAATTGTTATCATTATTAACAATTAATTTAGTTTTATGTTTGCTGTTTTTAATTTTCGGACGAAATATTCTTGCCATTAATACGAAATTAGTTTTATTATCGAATAATATGGTATAATATAATATTTACAATTAAATAACACGTGTGTTGTTATTCACGAAATGCTATTAAATGCTTTAAATGCGTTTAAATGCTCGATCGTTGAGTTTAACGCGCATTAACTGACATCTAATGTTCAATTACTTTAAAACTATCATATCATAACAACTTTAATTTTTCCATAATTAGTACTTTATATATTGGGGTTTTCAATGCGTATCGGTATAAATAAGGCCGAAATTAGCAAATATGAACGAATGACACAAATTTTGTATGGGATTTCGTTTTGTTTACGCAAACCATTCCAATGCATACATATGTATAGTGTTTTGTGTTTAATACGATATAAGATATAAGATATTGTGATTAACGTTATTTACAATATCATTAAATATGAGCAACAATTATCACAAAGATTTAAGAAATGGTACGAATTGTTTGCCAATACCTAAAAGATGGCTGAAGTGTCCGCGAAGAGGAGATTTGATCGCAGGTTTATATACAACCAATCCATTCATATATGCGGTGGAAAGGGAGCAATGCAGGCCCTAAACTTTTATATTTTTTTAGACTAACTTAAGGGCGCTTAAACCGATGGTAACGTCTGTTTTGACCCCACGACCCTCCAAACCCTACATTAACCCACCAAAACCCCCAAAAAATAAATTTATTCAAAAAATCTTTATTTTCAAATTCTTATTTTATTCAATATAGAATATCAATAAAATTAATTAATCCGTGTCATCGTCGGTTTCGTCGTCAAGTGCTGGAATCGGGATATTGTTGGGTAATACTGCTGGCGCAGTATTAAATGCTCCGCGGTAAACAGCAGCTATATGACGCATAAAATATAGTAATTTGCGACCTCTTTTATATTCCCGACCGCAGCGCTTTTCCCATACAAATCTCTCGACATAGTCCTCTATAACATCGGGTGATTTGCTCGAAGCAATTTTTTTCTTGAGGTGGGACCAAATATTTTCAATGTGATTAGTGGTCACAACATCAGCGCCCGCATATTGGCTCGGTCTCGAGAATTCGCCAATATTGTGGGTAACGTATTCATGACCGGTAAAGTTTAAATTCCAGTGGTCATTACGGGTCACATCGTCAGCTATATTGGTGTAAAGTGTCGCAGCATCAGAGTTGATTACCGAACCATCTGCGATCCATTGATCGATTATCGGAAAGATTGTCGGAAGGATTGATTTTTGCGCATTTAGTTTGCTTATAAGAACGGCATTTGTAAATCCATTCTAATTTTTCGATAAAATATATAGATTAGGTTATATTATGTTATGTTATGTTAAGTTAGGTTTTATTATTACTTACTTATTTTCATATGCGTATCAGTTTCAGCAATCATCGAATTCGCGTTACAAGTTGGACATATAATAGTGCGATCGGCATTTTCATGTCTAACGGGAATAATACCTGCTTCGATGAATAACTTACGCGCAGAGTCGCATAGATCTTCGTTATCATATTGTTGTAAATGAAGGTCAAAATTAAAAACCGTTAAATTTTTTAAAAAATTTGTGAAATTTTGCGACATTTTAAACAATATCTTATTAACGTTAAACAATAACTAACTAATGAAACTTGAAAAATGTGCTTATATTAAAGGTATATCCAAAAATTACGAAAAAAATTTTTTGAAAAAATTTATTTTTTGGGGGTTTTGGTGGGTTAATGTAGGGTTTGGAGGGTCGGGGGTCAAAACAGACGTTACCATCGGTTTCAGCGCCCTTAAGTTAGTCTAAAAAAATATAAAAGTTTAGGGCCTGCATTGCTCCCTTTCCACCCATATGTGCATAACTAATATTAATAATAATTAACTGATTTGTTTGTCTGTTTGTCGATTAAAAGTTAAATTTATTCCATTCAAGACACCGTTAGACGATAAATATGAGACTAATCTTAATGTTTGTGACTTATTCACACCACAATTGTTAATATCAACCATATCGTCATATAAGGTATGATATATACGCTTATAGATACAGATATATTTTGATTTGATATTACATTTAATATAATTAGTTAAAGTTAGGTCTTTGGATAGACTTAACATTTACGTCACGATATTATGATTCGAAGATTGTTGTGGACAAAGGTATCACATATGTTAAATGTGAATGTAGAGGGTATGACAATCTATCACAATGTCTTATCATTACGTTATTCATATGATTTATTTTGAATAATAGACGCGACGAGTGTCCGACTTCACAACAAACTCAATTATTTATTGAAATATGTGACAAATTTATCGCAAGAAATCCATTAGACGTGATCGGTGTTCATTGTACTCATGGTTTTAATAGAACTGGTTTTTTAATTTGCGCGTATTTAATAGAGAAACTCGATTACAGTGTTGAAGCGGCAAACAATGCATTTACCAAATCCAGAGCTCCGGGTATTTATAAGGAAGATTACATTAAAGAATTATTTATCCGTTATAACGATGGCGAGGATATACCAGAACCGCCACAAATGCCCGACTGGTCCAACGAATTTGATGACAATGATGACGAACCGCTTGAATCCAATTCCATTGCTAATCGTAATCATCCGAATTCGCATAAGAATAAGTCGTTTATGGAAGGAATAGATGGAGTTATGTGTGTGTTGTCTCCGAATAAATGTCACGCAATCGAGCAAAAGTGCCAAACAATGTGCAACTTTAAGAGAAAAGGATTTCCAGGCTCACAACCCGTCTCTTTAGACAATAATAATATAATTTATTTGCATAATAAAGAATATATGGTCAGTTGGAAAGCAGATGGAACGCGATATATGATGCTTATATGCGGCAAAAATGAAATATATTTCTTAGATCGTGACAGCACTGTGTTTAAAGTGGAAGGAATCACGTTTCCGAAGCGAAAGCAACCGCAGAATCATTTGGAAAACACACTTCTCGACGGAGAAATGATTATCGATATCGTAAATGGAGTTAAATTTCCGCGTTATCTTATATACGATATCATTAGTTTCGAATCGATTAACGTCGGAGGAACCGATTTTCGAAGGCGTTTATTATGCATTGAAAAAGAAATTATTGGTCCGCGAGAAAAAGCAAAAGAAGAAAAATTAATTGATCGAACAACTGAACCGTTCGGTATCAGGAAAAAGGATTTTTGGGAATTGCAGGATACATATAAAATATTTGATGATAAATTCAAACGAAATCTTACGCATGAAATCGATGGACTGATATTACAACCAGTGGCTGATCCATATATCGGCGGTCGTTGCGATTTTGTGCTCAAATGGAAACCTCCATCACATAATTCCATTGATTTCAAGCTTAAAGTGTGTCGCGATGACATCGGAAGACTAATTGGACAGTTATTTGTTGGCGGACATACACCTCCGTTGGCTTCTATGAAAATTACTAAAGACCTTAAAGTGTATGACAATAAGATAATTGAATGTACATTTGATACGTCTACTAATCCTAATCAATGGAAATTTATGAGAGAGAGAACAGACAAATCGTTTCCTAACAGTTACGACACAGCCATCGCTGTATTTAACAGCATTAGGTATCCCATCACTAAAGACGTATTATTAGATTTTATTCATAACAGAGGATGGAGAAAACAGTTTGATCGCTCATTAATGCCTCCTCCGTGTAAAATTCCGCGAAAATCTTGATCATTTTTTAATTTCATAATTGGGTTAGTTTTTGTAAATATAAGCATACAGTAAAGTTATAAACCAGTAAACATAACGTATAATACCAGTTCAGTACCGTATGATATATGATACAGTATTATGCAATTTACTGGTGTTTCGTATTTATTTCAATTTCAACTAAATTTTTAATTTAGTAAAATTTAAAACAATTTTATATAAATTATAATTATAATTCACATGTAAATATTAGAGTTTAAGAATTGAATTACTAAAATTCAAAATTAATTAAACCAATTTTAATAAAACTTTTTGATTTACGGTACGATATAATGATAAAAGTATGAATAAATATAGCAAAATTAATCTAACATTAATCCAATTTTGTTTAATTTACTTGTATGAGATCGAGCTATAAATATAGACAACAGAAAAATCATTGTTGTGAACAAACAGTGCACCCAATATACATCAAACTGTATAGAGTATACCTGTAATACTTGTATATGTTTCGATTAATTTCAAATTTGACTTAAAGTATAAATGATTTATTTTAATATCACGGATGTATTGTATTAGTTGTTAAAAACAATTACTATACGGTTGACTTACAGTTCATTTAGAAACGTATTATGCATTCATATACTTTAAAACATAAATAGAAATACAGTACTAATACTAACAAGTATAGCATTGCATTGCATAGCATAGCATAGCACAGTGCTGTATAAGTCGTACTGTTAACTCCTTTATCATTCAAACTTTTGCAAAAATCATATTTAATATTAATTTTATAGCAACTCTTCATTTAATAAGTACAGTAAACTTGTTTGATATAAAAAAGCATTAACGCATTATTCACAAGCTATTAATATAGTTGTGATTTTAGTTTTGTTCAGTTCTTAGAAATTAACGAAATTATTCATAAGAATAATGTGAGATTTATTTGTTGAATAATGCGTTAGTATTAATACAGTCTGTATTGTTTAGTACATTATAATTATATTTTAATTTAATATGAATTTTGAAAATAAAATGAAAATCAATTGCTTCCAAGTAATCGTTATTTCATACATTGTTTGGTTATTATCTATATTTAACTTATCAAAGAGTTAATAGAATTAGGTTTGAAAGATTTTGGGAGAACTATTTTCTCAGTAAAGATTATAAATTGATGTTTGGAGAGCAGTGTTTGACCCATTTATGTGTACTTAAACATAATATAAATCTATGCATACACTGATATGAGGCAAATATTTGGTGATTTTGGCGCTCACCGCAGGCTATTCGTGGTATAGTTTAGAGTTTATGGTTATAGTTGTAGTTGTGTTTAGTGTAGAGTAAACTATTTGGTCCTTGAGAATAGGGAATAAGGGAATAGCAATAGCGAAAAGGGTAGCGGAATGGTTGGGCCAACTGTTGACAGGAAATGCATAACAGTAATAGTACTGCCAAATACTATTATAGAGACTGACCACTAGTGGACACACTCTCCAAACATATTTTTAGAATTCTAACTTTATTGGAATATTGTTTCTCACGTGAGAACGATTTCAATTCAGCCAATAATAGTTACGATTCAGTGACCATATAAATGTGTGACAAATGTCCACAACTGTCCAAACATTTACTGACAGTGCTTCAGTTCGTAGACAGTACTTCAGTTAACAAGTGACCGCAACAAACTCAGAAAAATGTGTGCAAATTGTTAGGAGATTTGGTGCGATTGTTCCGATGCTATGATGCTATGCATATATGCATGTAAGCGTGTGTGAGTGCTTGTAAGTGCATGTATGTATGGTTACACCGACTGTATAGAGCGCCGCAATTCCCAATCACTGCGCGGGACGTTATGCGCCAATTCTATGAATATTAGGTATATTTTGATTTAATATGTAGTTATACTCTATTTCAATATATAGAAGTCTAACAGGTTTCACATAAAAAACTAATTATTTAGTTGAAAGCGTATGAGTTGTTAGCCTCTAGTAATATAGGATTAGAGTTGAATCTCCTCCACAAAATGATAGCAATTGCAATGCTTTAAACCTGAGTGTGAGCCCAACCCTCCCTTTCGTTGCTTTCGTTCAGTTATTTGGTTCTTTGTAAAGCATTTGAAAACTGAAAACCGGTTGTTGGGCACGAAATTCCCATACTCTCCAGCGAAGGACCATTTTGGCGGTTAGAGAGAGTCACCCAATCAGAGATAAGTGACATTAAAAACTTGTTGCATTGTTGCTAACGTTACTCCACTCGTCTTTCGTGCACACAGAGAGAGACTTAACGTTAACTTTTCGCTTTTGGTCCGCATTCGCATTACTAGACGAGCGAACGCATGTGAGCGCACAACACATGCCTCTATTCAATACTGTATGTATGTATAACTGTGTGTTCCAAACGTATAAACCAAACTTAATTTGCTTATATGCGAATTATACGCCAATATTTAGCACAAACTATGTTTTTATGAAACATTCACAAAAATCCGATTCACACTCAGCCTCACAGCAAAGTGTATGTTGAATAGTATTGTAATGTCTGTATACATACATACAAATCACTACTACCTGTTGAATTGAATTGATTTGATTTGTCTCAATGTGTGTGATTCAATATCTTCGGATGATTGTGCCTCTAGTCCTGTTAATATCACTCATGACTAGATCCACACTCATCCATAGCGTTGAATCTGATCATCGCTGTTCAAACTGAAACACTAATTGGATGTGTTGTTGTGGTGGTTGTGTGAAGACATCTATTTTCAATCTATATATGTTATACTGTATTGTATTAGTTATAGTTATATTCGTTTAGAAACAGTTCAGTTAATGGTTATCCGAGTTTTTGTCAGTTAAACGCGTATTTCTAATCTATATATGATGACAATAACTAATCAAATAGTTGTTATTTGTGCGCAATAAATATTGTTTTATTTAAGTATTTTCTTTTATCCTCCAAATGGATATGTCATATATTCATATATTGTATATTCTGTACACTTGTATTAGAAAAATGGAAACTTATAACATGGCCTCAGGCGACGCTTGAATCTGACAAAGAAATGCATTTTGCAGTCAGTCTCAGCCAAATCAAGGCCATTGCTGTGATCATAGCGTTGCTGACAGAAAATTCAGAATGCAGTGTGATTTCGATGTAGAGTGCAATAATCACTATCAATACCTTCAATATACCTATCAGACCATTACTACCATACCTACCATTTATGCCATTACTCTTTATTAAGTTAATATAAATATAAATCACGTATTTATGCATACATTTAGTTATTGTGGTTCGTGTTGACCAAACGTTTCGCACATTCCTCTGTTATAGATGTACACATATCATACGTAACATCGCATACATTCCGTTCTCATTTTCATGTATTTCTCATATTAATTCAATAAAGCTATTTTTGAAAAATTAGTGTATACTTTTTATATTTATTATTATTGTTTAATTTTAGGTATTATTAATAACGATGAGTTATTCATTGCTTTGATTAGTGTTTAGTTTGATAATAGATGTAAAAGTAAGAATAAGGATAAGTATGGTAAGTCTCCAGTGTTCAGTTAAACAGTGGTTTGACGCCACATAGTAAGCGTTCGGAAACGCCTGGTAATGATGACGTCGGGAATGTGCTGGTGTGCGGTGTGGTTCGGCGCACAAACTGGTCACGTTATTCTGTGGTTCTGTTTTGCTGTCTCTTCGTCAATATTGCGCATTCACTTGCCTGGAGAATGTTACTCAGGTGGATGTGATTCACACTCTCTTCATCACCGGGTAAACATTCATCCAAATAAGTGTTATAGTAGACTACCAATGCTGTACATAACGTCATCTCTGATTCGTTTACTCAACTATGTCTTCGCACGTTACAGATACCTATTTATTTTTCAATGTTTAATTTTAAATTGTTTTTTTAAAGAAGTGCTACGCTTTCTTTTTGTTTGTAAAAGTTTTCAAATTGTAAAATTTTAACTTATTTTGATGTTTATAACCGGTACAGTAGGTTTCAATATGATTTCATGTAATTTAAACTGGAATTTTTAATAAACTAGTAAATTAAATGTATTTTCACTATTCTATAAATGTATAGAACTTTTCTAATTAAACGCTCGTTGAGTATACGCTTAAATTTCTTATGGCTGAGGTTTGCTTATTTCTAAAATTGGTTTTAGTTCTTTTAATAAAATCTATGCTTTAGTTCGGAAGAGTCCAGTAATTTTGATTTAGGTTACATTAATACAATAAATTATAATTTAGTTTTGCTTTGATTTATCATGAATGGCAGAGATGTTATATGGTGTAAATATACACATGGGTCGTTGATTTTCAAAAATAATGAAATTTTAAACACCGCCATCTATGCAAAAGTTATCATTTGTGAAATAAGAATCGAGAAAAAAGTTAAAAATCATATTTGAATTATACCTAATATTTTGATAAATATTATAAATTAGTGATGACTTTTAGTAATAGTTTTAATAATTATTGAAATACTTTTTTCTTAAGATTAACTCGTAAGCGCACTTTATATACGGAACTTTAGGCTATATATTTTAGCTTAACGATGTCTTAGGATGAAAACCAAAATCTTAAAAATTGATAAGTTTTAATCCAAGAATTTTTCAAGTTTCTCTGAAATTTTCAAATCTACATATAAGCCATAAATTCGATTACGAAATGAAATGTTAATCCTGTTATTGACCATATAATAAACAAATCATTGAAAACATATTTAATCAATTTGGCAGTAAATTTGTCAGATCATTAGATTGACATCGATTATATTACCATAAATAAGTTATAATGTTTTACGAAAGTAATACATATTCTGTTGACTCAATTAAGTACAATCAGCATCAAATGACAATTTATTTTTAATTTATAAAACCATGCAATGTCTACTCTCAGCCCAAGTCTTTAAATGTTAAACGATAACTGTTAACACAAATTGTTTGAAAATAAAAATGCAAAATTTAGTTTAAATAATATCATGCAATACTTTATAAAATTTCAACTCTATTCACAAATGTAAACACAATATATTTTTATGTTAAAATGATTTTTTTGTTTGTTGTAAATCTTAGATCTTTAATGTACTGTAAATGTATTTAATAGACCGAAATAACAATAATAATATTTAGAAATAGATGAGAATGTAAATTATAATTTCGTAATGTATGTTAGGATTAGGAAACAAAAGATTTTAAGGAAAAGCGAGCTCACATGAATTGCGTACATTTACTAACGAATGTTACTCGAATCGTACCAAAATTTGTTTCAATTGGGAAGTTTATTATCGGCCCTTTAATCTTTGCTCAAACTCACTCTCTAAGTGTGTGATTCATTTGCTATATATACAGATTGTTAATAACACTAAATTTAAGGTTAATTATCGTTAATTCAAGTAAAAGGATTTCACACTTTTGCAACACTACATCCACTTAAAAAAGATTCCGAATTTCGACTATTAATTATTACTAATATTATTGTCCGAAATTAGATTTAGATTTGCTTTAAAATTTAAATTAATTTTTTAAAAACATTACTATATTAAAGACATTTTGACATTTGGGCTCAAATAATAATTGAACAAAAGGGAAATACACATATAATATAGTACTGATTATAAGTTGTTTCTTAATAATTAAAAGTACTGAAAATGTTACAAGCAGTATATATCATTTATAAAACACGAAAATAATTAACATAAATTCTATGCAAACTCAGACTTTAAGAAAAATAAATTTGGCCAAAATCGGTTGGGCATTAAAATTAGGTTTTAATCTACTTTAATATGCGGAGAGAAAGATAGAGAAATTATAACTTGTGTTATGTGCAACCGTTCATATCATCATTTGAGGCAAAGTAAAAGGATGCTGAATTTTATTATTAATTATTGATGGGAATGCAGAAGGGCTACACTTTCTATCAATTATCTCCGCCCTCCTGTTGTTCGTCTCCGTCGCCCTGCGTGTCCGACGTCCAGAGCTATTGTGGAAAATCATTGTCATAACATTAAGTGATTGTAATAATATGGACATTATATAAGAGACATACTGTAAGATTATCTCTGAGCAGCTGCATTATGAGCGTACTATCTTTGTAGGAATCTTCATTTAAAGTGTCCAATTCTGCAATCGCATCATCAAATGCCTGTGCAATACATCGAAATAAGTTAAATTCCAATTAAATATTTATAAATAAGAAATCACGAATCATAATAAGATGTATCGCTAGAGACGAGTTAAGGACAACAATAGTGTTAATTAAAGACAACAATAATGCTTAGTGTTAGTGATGGCAAGGCAGGTATCATTTCAATGATAAACATTTAAATGATTGATTACCTGCTTTGCCAAATGACACGCACGATCGGGAGCGTTCAATATTTCATAGTAAAAAACAGAGAAGTTGAGCGCTAAACCCAAACGGATGGGATGTGTGGCTTGCATTTTACTTTTGCTTATATCAAACGCTTCCTGATATGCCTTCTGTGACTCATCGACAACACCTTATTATAGTTTCGTAAATAAGTTTGCAGTTCGAAGAGTGGAAGAGGAGAGAAACAAAAACAAACAATCAGTAATTGTGGTCATTATCGATAATCACCTGTTTTGCGAGTTGACACGCTTTATCGGGCGAATTGAGGATCTCATAATAAAATACAGAGAAGTTGAGGGCGAGACCCAATCTTATTGGATGTGTCGGTTGCATTTTGCTTTTGCTGATGTCAAACGCTTCTTGATAAGCTTTTTGCGATTCCTCAACAACACCTGATTTATAAGCAACAAATACTGTCATTTCCACGTTTAGGCTTCTCCTAATTTATCACTCCTTTTGTATCTAACATTATGCTAAACTGATATAACTCTCTTCACTGCTCTGCACTTCATTGCATTGCATCACTAAACATACGCAAACTTTAATCATCTGTCAAATATTTTGCATTATCAAAGAATATGGTAATTAACTTTTAACTCGTAGACATTGTTTAACAATTAAATATATAAATAGTTCATGAAATTTAAATGTTTGGGTAACTAAATATTTCATGCGAAACCTATCGCTAAATATTTGGAGCAAATATCGTTAATTAAAATAAACGGTTTATTTGTGACGCTTTGAATTCTCAATTCTGCACATAAAACGCTTTGATAACATGTATTCATGACTTACTGGTCCTTTGGTCTCCTGTGGCCACTTCCGCGAGATATCGATAGTAATCGCCTTTCATTTTAAGGTAAAACACTTTGCTTTCGGCATTACTAGCCTTTGGGATCAAAAATTTATCGAGAAGACCCTAAAATAAATGAGTAAAGTATTTGAATGATAGTAATCGACATTAACGTGTGAGACAAAGCCACACCCACTCACACATTGAGTGAACGCATTGCCATTTAAGTCACTATTAAATCATGATTACAAACATTACAAATATGACACTTACCAGTACATCATAGCAAATCTCCCTCAACTCCTTTTCCACTTTTTCTCGATATTCTCGTGCCATTTGTTGTTTTCGTTCGCTTCCTTCCGTCTTCTGTTCTATACTGGATATGACGCGCCACGAACTTCTTCGCGCTCCGACAACGTTCTTATAAGCGACTGATAAAAGATTTCGTTCTTCGTTACTGAGTTCGACTCCAGTTTCGGTGACCTGTTTCATAGCAGCGGCCATATCGTCGTATCGTTCGGCCTGTTCTGCTAACTTAGCTCTTTGGACCAATTCGTCTTTATCCATATCTTATATGTCTCTATCAGTATATGTCTATAAGCTTCAGACTACGATTGTTCCACACAAACACTATTATCACTATTAACGTTATATTAATTATTAGCGCATTCAACGCCAATTTATATATAGAAAAATCAATATATTTTTTACAAATATTATATATCTATAAGTTGTATATACTATTATATACTATTTATTGCTATTTATTAGATTTAGATTTGATTCAAACATCAATTTACAGTTAATATGCTAATAGTGAACCTATCAAACCATTTATTTATGAAACACTACTGTTTAATCTAAAAAATCATGTGAAATGATAGCGATATAATAGTGTGCTTATATTACGATTAACACAAATCACACAAAATCATAATATATAGCATACAAAATGGCGTTCAATGTACGAAACACCGCAACACACACACACTCACACTCACGCACATACATATACATTACAGTATAGCATACATACACACCATTCTCGGTGTGACTGAGTGTATACGCGTGAGTGTGTGTGTGTGTGTGTATGTGTGCTGCTATTGGATAAAGGCGTTAACTATATTACAACTATTTAACGCATACACTTAAATCTAGTTTAAATCAGTATTAAATGAATGTTAAATACTTACCAATAAATGAATAGAAGAGATGGTTTGATGTACTGAATCAATATATGAATCAATAGCCGGTTATGTGTGTTATGTACCCAAAGCGTAATGTGTTTCACAAATGCTCACAAATCCAATGCCTAGAAAAATGGGAGATGTATTGGCATAAGTCTAACACACGTATTACCAGTTTATCCACCAATTCTACGCTAACCATATCACATAAACTGCAATCCTATGACGTCATCGATTACTATCCCTATTGAACGCAACCAATCGCTATCAAACAATGTCGCACTGGTTATTGCTATGTTCGTCGCGTATTGGCTTAAACCAAAAGGGATAGAAAACAATGCGACGACATATTAATAAACATATATTGTTTTGAGCGAATCACTTACAAAAGCGCATTACAACAAACGTCATATTTCTATGACGACCTCAACTATTCATCACTAATTTAAATGTGTATATAAATGACGTTCAATTATATATCATATATACGTTATATATTGTATGATTAAATGCACACGTTTTTCGTTAATAACGTATTGATTGATTGATTTAAGTTCGTAGTAATGCCTAAATCGAAAAGGAATCGATTAGTTTCGCTCACATCAACTCGAAAGAAGTACACCGAACAGAAGGTGTCACTCATTAAAGAGATTCGCAATTGTGTTGACAATTATGCGCGAATTTTTGTTTTCTCCGTTGAAAATATGCGAAACTCTAAATTGAAAGACTTGAGACAACAGTGCAAACAATGCCGGTATGTATCATATCATAAGCATATAACTTAATACTTACCGTACTTATAATCAAATAGGTTTTTCTTCGGTAAGAATAAAGTGATGAGCATTGCATTGGGTGTTAGTCTCGAGAAAGAGTATCAAAACAATTTAAGCAAATTAAGTAAACAGATCTATGGTCAGTGCGGACTATATTTCACTAATCAAACAAAACAACAAGTTTTAAGGTAAGTGTTATTATTTCATTTATTATTAAATATGTAGCTATTGTTATGTTGTAATCTATTTTATAATTTATTTTCTGATTTTATATTATCGTATCATTTATTTTCAATTCATTCATAGCGCTTATAATCGAAAATAACTATAAAAAGCTTATTTTTTGCGTTTATCGTCAATTTATCATATTATATGCTTAATAAGTTTTTGAAAGCAAAAAGCAAAATCTAATTTTCAAAATCAATGAAAGCTTTTATTGCTTATGTTCGATAGAAAAATGTTTTTATCTATTTTTATTTTCTTAACGGAAACGTATAGATTGAAGATTTGTATGTTATTATACATATAAAACTAAGCTTAATTTAGATAATAATTTCCGAAAACTTGTAAACGCTTTATAAATTGGTTTACTGTTAGAAGAAATTCATTAAAATATCTAAACTAAATTTTTGAAGATTAAAATATATGTACACTTTTTCAAAATAAAATAATAAATATAGACTTAAAATAATAGCATTTATAGTATTTAAAATTAGAGCTATAAATTGCTTAAAAATATACCAAAATAGCATTAATAATAGCATTTATTTATTATAAGGCATTTCCTATAAATCATAGTTTAACTATTAAATAGAAAAGAAATTTGAAAATTTTTTAAGATAAATGTTTTGTTTAATGAAATTTTTCTCATATTTTTTTAAAGAATATTTAAGGGGTTCTCTATCATAATCGGATTCAAACGACAATTTTTCATATTTTAGGAAAATTGCATAAAACTAGCATTTATAGCGATAAACATAAAATAGCATTAATAGGTGATTCTAGTGTAAACAAAAATTTACAGTTATAAGTAACTTATCTTATGAAATAAAAAAGTAGAAAATGCTATCATTTTGAGGCTCTAATAATAAATTATTTTTTCACGGTATTTATTTAAAATTTTATAAGAAAGCGATACAATAAATATTAAACCTTCCAAATGGAACTGTTTAATCTTTTTTTTAATGCCGTTGCGGTTACGGTGATCATATTATTTTTAGTTTACCCTTGAGATTTTTTAAAATTTTACACAGTTTTCCAGGAGTTTACAGGGAGAAATATTTTATAAACGTTTTTTAAAAAATAAAGCAAATTAATTTTTTTGTAAAGTTTAATATTTTATACGTGATGTATCAGTGATTTAAGAGTTTAACCCCAGTTTCAATTGCTACCGGTAAACCTCACTTTTAACGACATGTCGCAGTAGCGCGAGAACTACGATGTGTCGACAGACACCGAGGTATTACATGTCGCTATAGTGTGAAATAAATTTTATTCAAAATTTGTAAATTAAATAAAGATTTTCCATTCTGGAATAGAACCTCCGATTAGCTTAAGAATGATGCCAATCAATTTCTTTTGTTGTAAGCTTTCAAACTATAAACATAGTGTTAATTTTTCTAATTGATCCAAACTTTATTGAGTTTGGATCAATTAGTACCATCGACAACATGTATATTATTAGAAAGCTTACAAAAAGACGAAACAACTAATACCATTCTTAAGATAATCGGATGTTCTGTGTATGGGGAAAGTTGGTGGTAAAAGAAGATAACAAATTAATAACAAATTTTCGGTTGCTATGTCGGTAGACCAAAAAGGTCGGTCTATTACCTCGAGGAATACCGATATTATGTAAATCGTTTAATTTTAAAATTTTGAAAATTTCGTCCCTCGCGGTATTGCGACGAGTCGTTAAAAGTGAGGTAAACCGGTATTTTTTCTATTCAAAGATAAATGATTTTTCTAATTTAAGCACATTTTTTCCACAAAATAAAGATTTTCTTTTAAAACCGAACCCTTCAAATAAATTTTGAAAAATCGAAAGTAACTTTAAAAATTTTGCAAATTTCTTTAATAAAAATAATTTAGTGATATTTGGTCCATTATTTAGAAAAAAAGTGAGTTTCCAAAAAAATGAAAATTTTTAAGAAATTTTGATAATTCTTTTGAATTAAAAAAATCTTTAAAAATAATTGCTATTTTACTAACGTTAAATTTTTGAAGCAATTTATGACACTAATTTCAGTATATTGGGAGCGATGGTGAAAACGAGTATTTTATTTTTACATTTTAGATGTCACTAATAATATAATATGCTTAATTTTAAACAAATTCGCATTTTTGTAGTAAT
>JAQGAW010000211.1:0-37192 GCA_034698025.1 Phthiracarus crinitus
ATGATATGTATGTTTGCTATAATGAGGTGAAGATCTCGATAATCAATTAAAGGCTTTATAACTTTGTAAACACGTTTAGCGTAACGACTGTTCACATATAAACTGGAATATGGTTCGAATGATAGCGGATCTGAAACATTGATTTGGTTTGAACACAATCGCCAAACAAATAATCTAAATTTATTAGTTAACAAATTATTGTTTAACTTATTTATACACTTTAAATACATATTTAAAGTAATCACATGTTTGAATGTTTAGATATACTTTAGTGTTAAAAAACGATTAAATCGGTTATATTATAGTTGTAAGTGTTTGCACCTTAAGTGGAGACATCTGATGATTCATTCTATTAAAACTTATAAATTTACTGTAATAATTACAAGTACATTAAAAATAAGTTAATAATATAATTATAGCTTTATAATAAAGTGACAAAAACCAAATAAGCTTAAAAATTATCAATTTATTGTTTTATCCATAATAAATATTATTATCATTGAAATACAGTTAAACCAATGCTGTTGCCATAGAAATAGAAGCTATTCTATTAACGATGGCCACACTTACTTCTATAACCATTAAATCAAAATTAATACTTTATAAGACTTATAAGTGTTGAAAAGTTTTTTAATATTATAAGCACAGAGAATTTTTAACGATTAACTTTTAACCGTATAAGATCATGAAAAATTTAAACCTAAACTGCAAATCCGCGGTTTAAAACGCCATATATTTTAGATTTAATTAGAGGATTGTTTAAACCAACTTATACTGTATTCATTTAAATCTAATTTATTTATTTTAATATATAATATAGTTATTTAAACAAACAAAATATAAAATTCAATAAATTATGTAGAAATGCTTTAATAGCATTATCATAACTTAATGCGATTTATCGTACTTACCAGTGTCTAGACTTGTATAGTTGTTTAAAACTTTCGGAATTAAAATATATCAATTAAATCACATGTAACAAATAGAGCTAAACAAATTTTAAATATCCGAAAACTCAGAAATAATACCAAATTAAAAATTTTCCGATAATTTCTGAATTTTATCCGAAAAACCGCTTAGTGGAAAATATCGTAAACGGGCCTCCGATTTGTAGGGCTCCCGCTGGACCCGACAATAGTCTTCGGGTCGAGCAGGATTCGGGCCTAATAATAAAAAATTCGGGCCAAGCCTGGATTTGAAATTTCTCTGTTTTTATTGATATTCTCTTTTTATATATTTCAAAAATAAAAAAATTAAATGTAACATTTTCGTTTAATAATTGTTAAATTAATATAAACAGATAAATAAAACTCAACGAAAACCTGTTAAAGCGGATAATCGATTGTTTTAAGGTCAAATTATTTTAAAGCCTGATAGGGCAAAACTTTTGACTTTAAGAATTAATCGGGCCTCAAAATTTTAACGATTTACCACTCTAGTATTAATTATATCTATTTTTGAACAGGTCGAGCTCGTTGAGGGTGTTTACGAAACCTGGAGTTTCACTAATTAAATATGTAATATGTTTTATTTATTTATTTATTTATTTATTTATTTATTTATTTAATTTTTATTTTTCATTTTTCATTTTACACGTCATTTTTGTTATTTTTAAATAAAATTATAATTAAATGATTATAGTTTAATAACAGTTTTATAAATTGTTAATAACCTAATTTGATGTCATTCATTTCATAATAACTGTTTTTTCCTAGTAATAAATATAAATAAAACAAAAATTATAATTAATGAATAATTTTGATTAATAATATAACCATCGATAAGTGATTAGTAGAGAAAGTTTGATGAATTAACTACTTTTTATTCGCGGGATGAGGAATATTCTAGAATAATAAAATTAATTATATAAAATATTAATATAAATTTATATGTAAGTTTAGTAAGCGATTAAAATAGTTTGAAGCGATGCTACATTCAGTAAAGCACTATAACCAGCGACTAATTAAAAAGTAATTTTGATTAAATCGGTTTTTCGCGATTTAATATAATTAGGTTTAAAAAACGATTTATCTCACTGTCATTAGTGTTTGGTGGGTCATAGTTATCGATAGGCCAATGATTTTCGATAAATAAACGATAGATCCAACATCCTATTATACCGCCAATATGACAGCCAATCAAAGGAACCCAAAAGTAACCATAATTATTATACCTATAAAATCATTAATTTCCTAAATTACCATTTCATTTCAATACTGGAATATTTTGCATTAAAAATTAAAGCATATTTGAAAAATAACTAATTAATTTAATAAACGTTAAGATACTTACGAGAATACGTTTGAACCCCAACCAGCCATAGCAGAGAAAAGTCTCGGAGAGAAATCTCTTGCAGGATTAATAGGTGCTCCACAATTGAATCCAAATGAAAATACAAGCAAACCCAAGTCAGTGATACCAATCGCAAGTGGAACCAGTCCTTTAAAAAATTAATTAATGTAATATCAACAACAAAATTTGATTTTAAACCAATATATGCATTGTTAGTTAAATACAAGATGCATTTTTTGACTTTCTAATAGATAAATGGATGCTTTTAGAACAAATAGTTGCTAATCAAAAGACTCCTATTAACAATATGTTTATTTCAAAAGCAAAATCCCTTTAAAATATATTACAACAATGAATTCTTTCAATAAAAATATTTTGTAACTTTGAAAATCCCTAGCAAAATACATTGTTGCGCTGTACGAACATAAATCCATACGGTATAGTCAAATCCATAAGCTCGATTTCTAATCCATTCGCTTTTTAATCATTATTGTTTAATATGATATTAAAAATTTTTATTATGTTTTTATTAAAAGGTAAAAATATATAAATTTGATTTAAAATTAATATAACGTTTTACGGCGTATGGAGCATTGCGCTCGTTATAAGTAGGGACTCGAAAATCGTTAGAAAAAAGGGTTCAAAATAGTTTGTTAATCGCGAGAATAAATTGATCGAATCGTTAGAAAAATCGTCAGAAAAAATTATAGTAAAACTGCAATATTAATATAATTAGAGAATGGGTTTCATTAAAAATCTTCAAACAGTATGGAATAATTCAAATCTCATCAGATTTAAACGACATTAATTTGATTTTATTAATTAAATCTTTCTTTATTAAAGTTTTTAATGTATTTTTTTCCAAAGCTTACCTAAAAACTTTTGTCTTCGGATTTTAGCGACAAATTTTTAGTTTTTAAACTTTAAATGACAAAATTTCAAATAAAATACAATCGTTTGAAATAAATAAAATCATTAGTTATATTTAAAACCGTTTGTTTCGTTAATTAAATTTCTTTTTTAAAGTTTTTAAGTTAAATACCAATTATATATACGTTTTCATATAGATTTTTAGTGGTTTTAAGAAATCGTTAATTAACGATTTTCGCGTCCCTAGTAATAAGAAAGCTTCAATGTGCATGTTTTATAAAAATAAATGTTTAAATTTTGCAATAATTTAGTTGAGTGGTTCACGACCTGCAAAACATAAAATAGACAGTAAAATTACCTTTAGGACATGCCATGTTCCTTTCATCTGTTATTGCATTTATTAGTAACAAAAAGAAACCAACGCATACTATCTGCACAAACAATTAATTTAACTTTAATATAAGAAATTCTTTAAAATAAAATCTTCATGAGCTCATCATTTTGCAAAATCACATTTAAAAAAAATGCAAATAATTCTTAATTAAAATTTTATGATTAAATGTTAAGTCTTGAATAATGTTGAATAAAACTTTGGTTGAATAAATAAAATAAAAAGTGTTACTGTAAATAAGAAAACTATTAATATATACAATACCTGGTCTAATAGAGCAGTTCCAGTTGAAATGTTTGGCTGAGAAAAAGTACCAAATATACCGGCGGTTGCATTCGGTCCTGTTGTATACAAATCACCAAATTTTTCGTATATCGCTTCTCTATACACTATGTATACAACAACTGCGCCTAAAAATGCTCCAATATATTGACCGAGAAAGTAATGAAGAACTTTACGCCACTGAAGTTTTCCAATTGATGCCATTCCAAGAGTGACTGCAGGATTTACGTGACCGCCTAATTGTATTGATAGTACAATACAACCAAACAAAAATCAATTAGAAAAGAAAACATCGAAAAAGAAGTTATTAATGTATACCGTATTTTACGGGCTATTGCCCGCACCCCAAGTATTGCCCGCAGGATATAAATAAGAAATAATGAAAACTCGAATATGTATTGCGCATACCATGTATATCCCGCACTTATTTTCTGATGTTATTTATTCTTAAACCCTATCCAATAGCGAATACGTCGAGAAAGAGTTAGATCTAAATGTTATACCAGTAGTTTTCAAACTTTATCCTTACGCGACCCAAAATATCCAACAAAATTTTCTGCGACCCATATTTATTTGTTTTTTTAAACTAACGAAATTATGTGCACATTATTACTCAATATTTAGAATATTTGAGCCAAAACATAGTAAATGAGAGTTATGTCCTGTATTTAATTTCAACAAAATGCCAAAATCTGTATTTTTTAAAATCCATTTTTTTCTTTCGGCGACCCTAATATGGGTCGCGACCAATAGTTTTGGGAGCTCTGTGTTATACAATACAGTGATATACTGAATATAATATTTAATTAGATGCAGCACTTAAATGTTTTAAATACACAATAATTAAAATAAATAAAAAATTTTAAAAAATCTAGTGTATAGCCCACAAACCATGTATAGCCCGCATGGTAATATTTTTGAATATTTTAACTTTTTTGTAGCATAACCTGCAAGATATAGTCCATAAAATACGGTAAATTGATTGATTTCATATAATAAAAATTATTATATTTTAACTCTAACCAAACTATACTATTCAAAAATTGAATGTTTACCTGAAACTCCGCCACAAACAAATATTGCTGCTGTTAATGCCTATATTACATTGGAAACGATTAAATTGTAGATTTTTCTGTTAAATTACATGCTGTGTTAATTATTTCCAATCATACCATTCCCCAGGACCACGCGCCTACAATATGAGCTATTTTTGCTTCTTTCGCTACTGTTACATATGCATTTGATGCACAGCCGATGCACTAAATTTTATTTCAATATTATTAAAATTCTTAATATATTAGTTATTAAACATATTAAATTAAATTAAATTTATTTTATTTTATTCTTATGAAAATTTTAATTAATTAATTTCCTTTGTATTTAATGTTCAATATAGATAACATTGTTTTTCTGCAATTTTTTTTATAAATCTCGACTCTTTCAAAGTCTATATTTGAAAATGTCTGTCACTAAATAAGAAAAATTTTAATAAATTTATGGTTCGTATTGATTATTTAAATCAATTTACCAAAGAATACCTTTCAAATATATCATGAAAAAGAAAGATATTCATAGATTGCTCACTCTTTTGTAAGTTCAGCGTATTTATTTACTTATAAATATAAAGAAAAACTGACGGGCTTTGAGAACCTATGGACACAATTCCATAAGCTTAACTTTTCAATAAAAAGGTGTGCTAAAAGAATCGCAACTAACAATTTCTATTACCTCTAATTACCGATATTATATTAAAGATGAAAAAGAATTGCAATTAAACCTGGGAATTAATAATGACTTTTCAATACTTTATTTGAGTTGAACTACTCATTAAAACTACTCATACCTGACATTTCGAAAAAAATAAAACTATTAAAAGATATTAAAATATAATAAGTCATTATTTATCTCTTATATTTCATATATAGTACAATAGACTTAAATATGGTTCTTTTGTCTTCATTTGTTTAATAATAGTTTTTAAAGTAATATAACTTAATCATGTAAATTAAATAAATAATTGTGTAGTTAATGCAATAAAATATATGTTATATGGAAATAAGTGAACACATGTATGTAAACAAGAATAAAAACATTATTATACACTAATTCTAGTTTATCTTTTAAATAAATTGTGCCAAAATGTATGATAATTGCATCCATAATTTATATTTAAATTGTCAAAATAGATTATGCTATCTATAGATATATTTAATAACTTTATATTTAACAACTTTATTGTTTATTTGTATGTATGTATGTATTTGATGGATTCATTTCCGAAATCAAATTTAAATACAGTTAACGTACGAAGCATTTAAAGAAATATGTATCTTTTATTAATAAATTCATATAAGCTTGAAAATACTGTATATTTTAGCATTGTTAAGAAATTTAGTATTTTTGAACTTCTCTCTCATAAATGAGTTTTCACTCTACTATAAAAAATATAGTGCAATAATTGTTTAAATATTGCGCTATTTTCTAGTAACTAGTTTGACTCTAAATTATGAAAGAGGCTCTAACATTTTTGAGTCTGAGCCTGGGGTTCGAGGCTTGGGTTCTGTTTATAATAATCTAAAGCTTCTTTATAGAGGCTCAAAGAGGTTATGAACAATTTATTTATGATTTAATTTGATTTTTTTTTATTTTTCAAATTTTCATAATGAGTATAATTTTGTTAATTAGAATGTTGCAAAACACATGTATTTTTCATAATGAATGTGCTATTGAGTCATTTGTTACAATATAAATTATTTCTTTATTTTAAAACATTTATAGAGGCTCGGGTTTAGGCTCAGGCTCTAACTTTTACTGAGGCTCGAGGTTTAAGGTTTAGGTTATCAGATGGAGATCCAGGCTCAGTCTCTGGTTCTGGCTGGAGCCTCTGGAATCCTAGCCTCATTATCATTAGTTTGGATTTTTGGATAACTATTAAAAGCTATAATAGCTCTCATTGATTTACACCAAAGTTATTTAACTCTAGAAAAAAATGACATTTACTCGTTTTAATCGGTTTTCTATGTTATAAATATTCAGAACTATGAGTTCTGCGCTAAATGATAAGCCAAATATTAGGTATGTAACCCAAAAAAATAATAGGTATGTAACCAAAAAAATAAAATTTAATACTAGTAATTGATTTAAAAATTTTTAGCAGCTTAACAATTATTAAATGTAACAAATAACAAAATTTGGAAAAGTATTTTTTTTACATTTATACAAATAAAACTTAATTAACAAAAGTTTCGAAAGTATAAGTTAAAGTCCATTAGTTTAGATGGAAATTAACTTAATTAAGTTTAATTTGCATATTAAGTCAAGAGAAAAGAAAATAGATTTCGAGGAATTATCACAAAGCTTTGAAAAACTATATAAATTTAAATCTTTCGAGAATAAAGAATTTTTTTTAAATAAATGCTTATATCATAAATAGATTTTGAATTATAATGAAATGTTGAATAAATTGTAGATTATATGCAATAAATTATATATAACTACTTACAGTAAGCGTGAAAGTGCCCAACAACTCCGCTAAAAACTCACGAAAACTTTCATTTTTTATTCTCAGACTATTCATGATTTCAGAAATACTAAAATTCATTAATTTGTAATAGAAAAATAAAAGCGTGCGAATATTTTATGGATATTATATTTCAAACTAACAATGATAAGCAGCTTTTATTAAAAAATTTCCATAGAAAATATGCTTACTATTAATGTTCTGTAAACTATTATGTATAGTAAAATAGTCATATAAAACTCGATTTGCTACTGCGCTATCAATTTGTATTTAACTAAAATTTAATTTGTCAGAGATTAGGAATGGATATAAATTGTATGGTAACGAGAACAGGGATTATGCCAATTAAATTCATATGTCTTATACACTATTAGTTTTATTCAATGGGATTAATTATAAATTAGTGCATTGTCATTAATTTACTTTTAACTCAACATTACATAGAGCGACAAAAACATTTGGTTTTTATAATGCTTTTAAGATCCATCGCCACAAAATAACTATTAATATTTTAACTTAAAGCTAAGACATAAATTTTTAAAAATTCAGCACAAAATTCGTTTAATTAAAACTTTTAAAATAGTCTGAATTCGAAAACTTTTTTTTGCTATTGAATTTTCTTTGGTTTTATAGTGATTTTTTATTGAATGAAAGATTCGATTATACAGAAACTTTGCCTTTTTTGTAAACAAATTTTTTTACATATTTTTAATTTGTAACAGTGAAATGATTCAAATTTTTTAAAATTTACCATAAAATTTTTATATAATTAGTAAAGCTCGGATTTTGACGTAATAGAATATAAAAGAATTAAATGCATAATTGAAGCCTTTTAACAAAAAAGAATATACGAATATTCTTTGGCATATTTCATGTTTAGATGAAATATTAATACATATTTAGTTGTTTTTCCCAAAAAATTAAACGTTATAAAAAATTAGATGAACACTCGATTATAATAACATAAAATTTAAAAGTCATATTTTACGGAAATTTTAAATGTGAAAACATGTATTTATTAACGTTAAATTTAAAATACTTAAAAACAATATTTAATAAATTAATACAGTAAAATACACTAGTTGTAAGAAATCACACATAACTAAACATAAGATCGCACATATGGTTTCGATACACAAAACTATTAAGAAAACAGGCAAAACTTTTCAAAAATAAATTTAATATATATTATTATTAAAGCCAGGAATTTTGACATAAAATAATTTTTTTAGCAGTTATCGAGAATGAACTGAGAATTTTGTTATGAGTTATACTTTTAAATGATTTGCAGAATTTATAAATCAATATAAATAAATATTTTGGACTTAAAAAATATAAAATAATTTTAAAATATTTTTAACTTTTGAAGAAATTGTCATTCAAATTTGATGAATTTTTGAGACCACACAATATTTCTAACAAATTTCAAAAATTTTTTATTAAGTTTTAGAACTACGAAAAAATTATATTATAAAAAAAGTACTTATAAGATTTGGTATAAATAAATAAAAATTATAACCTATATATAAATAAATATTTTTAAGTTTTTATTCAATATTTATTCATTAGTTTGCGATTTTCGTCAATATTATATTTAAAAACTTGTACAATTAAGTATAAATTAGAAGTACTTTAAAGTAACTATAAAAAATTAACAAAAACAGTAATATTAATATTTCTATAAATCAATATTTTAGTTGCTTTTAGTAAATATATATTCAATATTTTTGTTTTTAAGAAAATATTATAATCAATATTCTCACATAAGAAAATAAATATTTTCCGGACTTTAATTATTATACACTTTAACTCAAACATTTTCATTGAATTACTCATAAAACATTAATCAAATATCAATTTGGAAAATTTTTTAAACAAAATCTACAGTTCAGTCCCACGATTATCAAAAATTTTCATACGATAATCCCGTTCCGAAAATCCAGTAAATTAAATCTTAATCCCAATGCTATCCATATATATAGTGCTCTCTAACGATAGTGTCTGTCGTAAGTTTTTCCCACTCTATTATAGAGACAATAACGTAACGTTGGTTCACAAACACGTAAACGTTAGCAAAAACGTGTCTATATTTCAAACATATTGACATCACATTAATGTTGTGTTTATTGCATCAGTAGATGATTGTTGAATGCATTTTTGTTTTATTTACTAATTATAATCGAAAACTTCTATTCATTCCAAAATCATATTTAAGTAAGTAATATATAATTTTTATTAATTTATATTTCATTTTTAATTCAAATATACAATAGTTCTTAAATAACGCGAAAATGAGTGGCGATAGCGATCAAAACAAACAATTGGTTGAAGAAACAATTAATTTAAAAGAACTGACACCTCAGCCATCATTCATAAACGACAGAATAAAGCTTTGGGATCAGTTTAAGCAAAGATATGATGCAGAACTCGCAGCCAAAACGCCGCAAACGATATCAGTTAATATTACCGATAAAAATGGAGAATTAAAGGTATTGAATGGCGAAAGTTGGAGAACCACTCCGTCACAGCTCGCGAAGCAAATCGGATCGAAAGCGTGGTCTGAATCACTAGTTATCTCTAAAGTTAACGATATTTTATGGGATTTAGAGCGACCGCTAGAGAATGACTGTTCCGTTAAGTTTTTAACGTTTGAGGACACAGAGGGTAACGTCTTTTAAGTTTTATTTTTTGATTAAACTAATATTCTTGTAAATCGATAGGTCGTGCAGTGTTTTGGCATTCATCGGCACACGTTTTGGGAGAAGCAGTGGAGCGACTATATGGCGGACATCTCTGTTATGGTCCACCCATTGATAGCGGATTTTATTATGACGTATTCCTATCCAACGGTTCCATACAGAATGAAGCGCTCAATACTGTATCGAAAACCCATTTTAATTCGATTGAGTCGGTTATGAAGAATTGTTGCTTCGAAAGGCAGCCGTTCGAGCGATTAGAGTTGACTAAAGATGAATTGTTGCAAATGTTTTCGTACAATCAATTTAAAGTTCGCATTTTAAACGAGAAAATCAAAGAAGAACGTACGACAGTGTATCGCTGCGGAACTCTTATCGATTTATGCAGAGGTCCTCACGTTAGACATACCGGAAATATTAAATCATTTAAAGTTACAAAAGTGAGTTCCAT
This sequence comes from Phthiracarus crinitus, assembly GCA_034698025.1. Lineage (NCBI taxonomy): Eukaryota > Metazoa > Arthropoda > Arachnida > Sarcoptiformes > Phthiracaridae > Phthiracarus > Phthiracarus crinitus. The sequence goes on from JAQGAW010000211.1 coordinate 10,503, forward strand.
TATAAGCTATTTTTAATGAATTTATTTAATGTTAATGTTTTTTTTTTGATTCTAGTCTTCATCCGCGTTATGGGAGGGAAAAGCGGACGCAGAGTCTCTTCAAAGAGTGTATGGCATTTCATTTCCTGATCCAAAACAGCTAAAGGAATGGCAACGTTTCCAAGAAGAAGCGGCTAAACGCGATCACAGAAGAATAGGTCGCGAACAATCGTTATATTTTTTCCACGAATTAAGCCCTGGATCTTGTTTTTTCACTCCGCGTGGAACTTATATTTATAATACTTTGCTTGATTTTATTAGAGTAAGAATTTTTATATTTTTTACAATAATTAAATTATAAAATGCTATATTTTACAGGCGGAATATAGAAAACGTGGATTTCAAGAGGTAATATCTCCGAATATGTTTAACTCGAGTTTATGGAAACAATCTGGTCATTGGGACCATTACGCGGAGAATATGTTCTTATTTGATATCGACAAAGACACGTTTGCATTGAAACCAATGAACTGTCCCGGACATTGTCTCATATTCGATTCGGAAGCGAAATCGTGGCGAGACTTACCGCTCAGGTTTGCTGATTTCGGTGTTCTTCATCGAAACGAATTGTCTGGTGCTTTGTCTGGTCTGACACGAGTGCGTCGCTTCCAACAGGACGACGCACATATCTTCTGCACGAAAGACCAGGTATTTCTTTGATATTTAGACCAGAGAAGTGATTTATTATATAATTTTGTTTATTTAAATTAAATGATATATAGATAAGCGATGAAATTAGTGGTGCACTTAATTTTTTGGATTCAGTGTATTCTATTTTTGGGTTTACTTTCGATTTATGTTTATCTACGCGTCCAGAAAAATTTCTCGGAGAAATCGAAGATTGGAATAACGCTGAAAATGCGTTGTCCAGTGCTCTCAATAGCGCAGGATTCAAATGGACATTAAATGAAGGCGACGGAGCTTTTTATGGACCGAAGATTGACATCACGATTAATGACGCGTTAAAAAGGCCACATCAATGCGCTACTATTCAATTGGACTTTCAGCTACCATTGCGTTTCGATCTGAAGTATACCAGTGAAGATGGAAGTACGAAACGACCAGTTATTATTCATAGAGCTATTTTAGGTTCAATTGAACGATTTATTGCTATCATAACCGAAAATTTTGCTGGAAAATGGTATTGTTATTTATAGTCTATATTTAATTTTATTTTATTAATTACGGTATAATTTATGATAATGAGGCCTTTTTGGTTATCACCGCGACAAGCAATAGTATTAGCAATCGGTCCGACAACTGTTGAATATGTAGAAACAGTGAGAAAACAACTTTATAACGCAGGCTTTGAAGTGGACGTAGAAGTGGATCCCGGACTAACTTTTAATAAGAAGGTTAGAAATGCGCAATTAGCGCAATATAACTTCATTTTAGTGGCCGGAGAAAAGGAAGTCGCAAACAATACATTGAATGTGCGAACAAGAGATAATAAAATACATGGAGAGTATTCTGTGGACGCACTCATAGAAAAGTTTAACAAATTTAAACGCGAAAAAATAATAAACGCTGAAGAAGTATTCTAAAATATTTATTTTATTGCTTCATTAATAATAAACCGAATTTTATAAAATTATATTAATTTTGAATTTGTTAACATTGTATGCGATAAACAAAGTTCTTTTTTCAATTGTAAAATTGTTTTCTGTTGTTTTTTATTTGAATTCGTGGATGAAATGTTTACATTTGTAACATCAATGTTAACCAAATCGAAATCTAAACCAATAAAAGCGCTTATGTTTAACGCATAAATCAATTTTCTTGCTTCACTTATAGTTAACGAATAAATATTTAGTTTATTTCCACGTTTTATCAATAGATGTTTGATATCACTAGAAACTATTGATTTCAAAACAGTTATAAATTTATGTTTAATATTTATTGATGACATCGACGGAAAGCTTAGATTAATCGGATTTTTACTGTCATTTAAGTCGTAATAATTAATAAAATTAGAATTTATTTGATCGTAATAACATTGATGAGCAGACCATTTGAGAAAAGGCGATACTTTTTCATTATCTATGGTTTGCTTAATCTGTTGATCGCGTTTATGCATCACATCAATGATTTTTGAGCAAATGTCGTAATCATTTAAATCAATGGTTTTGTTTTCGATACGCGTTAATATAATAGCCATTAATTGATCAAATAAACTGTAGTGACAAGTGTTTATGATTGTGGACAACAATTTTTGAGCACTACTTACTATCGAGTGGTTTATATGAGTGAGAGCGCAGTTTAAATATGATATTATTATAGACATTATTGGTGTGTTATTGGCATTGTTAGTCGTATTATTCATGGCATTGACATTTCTCTCGTTTTCTTTACTTTCCAACATTCGTATCAATTGATGCACACATTTAAACGCTTCATCTCGTACTCTGTTATCATTATCAGTGAAAAACTTGCAAACATTATTAACGAGTAGTCCATAATCCATATTTGTGTTGTCATTTCTCAAACTAGCATTCAATTTGTTAAGTGATAACAATTTTGAGTGATTGTTAACAGAATTGGACAGTTGTTTAATTGGATCGATTGGTGTGAAATGCGTTTCATTTAAAACTAATTTTTTAGTTTTGAAATTAGTATTTGTTTCATTAGTTCGCTGTAATTTTCGTCCAACTCTTAACTTTACTTTTTGAAACGGTTTATCTTTCACTTTCTTTTTAGCCATAATATCATTTCATTAAACCAGTATTTATAAAACTTGAATACATTTAATTCCAACGTTAAAGTATTTCACTTCAACCTCAATATGTGAGAGAAAAAGCGTGATATCGCTTATGAAAGTCAATAAAGTATGTCCCACTGTTCCAAACAGTATGTTCGTCATATAAAAATTAAATATAATTTTTCAATTTTAATTTTTTGTACAATTAATTTTATGCAATTGAAATTTTATAATTATTAGGATTTGGAATTTCAAAATTTTGTGTCTATTTAATTAAAAACAATAGAATACTAAAAAAAGTTAACAAAACTATGATACATACGCTTTCGAATTGTATAACTAAAGCGAACTTACCTAACACTTGTAACTCACTTATATTTATAATAGAGGACATTAGCAGATTATGATTGTATAATTGACGCCAGTTTTGAAGTGATGTAATGTTCAGTTATTGAACTTATATTGAATGACTGCCGTCAACCATACGTTCACAATCATATATACTTTGGGTGTAAACGCGCTCTTATTTCACGTTTATATAAATCAATCAGAATTATCAGTGTTAAAGTGTGTTATACTGTATAATTAATTATTAACTTAATTAATGTTTAAATAGTGATCAACTTATCAACAACTATACAATAAGGTATGAGATATTAAATTTTAATTTGAATAAAATGAGTGATAATATAACTAATAAGTGTTCATTAGAATCAATTATCGATTCATTTAACAATTGCTTAATCGATAGAAACTTAATTTTAGTTGAGTTTAACCGTATTATTTCAAACAATATAACCATTCAATTGAACGATCATTTAATCAATGATTTATTAAAACTGTACGACAATAACACTGATAAATATATTGAATATATAACTGAAAAATTGTTAATTAAATTATTAACGGATAATTGCGAACAAATTGATAATTTGCTACGAAATCATTGCTTTCACTGTTTGCCACAATTTTGTAATTTGTTTAACCATTTAATTGGTTGCGTTAAGAATAAACGCATCGATTATAAGCAAATCATAAATCATATATTAATTAAATTGGAAACAAATGAAATGCGTTGCGATAAACACTGTTATTGTAATTTAATGATTTTAATTGAACACGTGTTCAATCAAATTGATGATCAATCGTTAAATACTATTATATTAATTATTCTTAAAAACATTAATAAACAACAGAAGCGTTGCGTAAACAGTAATATTTTAAATCTATTGCTATCCATTATTAAGCAAAACAAGCATATTATTGCGGTTAAAACGATTAGTGAGTGGATATCATCTGAAATGGTTTCCAATGAAACTTTCATTTCTAATTCGTATTATAGTTTTGGTGTAATGTGTGACGATTTTGATTGTGATTATAATTGCGATATTGTTTTACTTAGAAAGTTATGTCTCATATATTTATCAACACTTTGTTTAGTAAATAACGAAAAACTACGGGATTTAGACATTATAACGAAAATTATAAATGATTTTGTGAGCAAAATAAACTCTAAACTGTTCTCTCAAAACACATTAATAGATATATTTATTGATGACGACAGTCAATTGATTATGTTATTGTTAAATATAGTTAAATTAAACGATAAACAGTGCCATTGTTATATGAGTTCATTTATTGATGCAATTTATAGCGACAGTTCAGTATTATTGGACATGTTATGCAATGACGACGAAACTGCTATTTGTTTATTAGAATTACTTTTAACATACTTGAAGATCAATGAAATCAATTTATACATTAAAAGCAATGTTCGAACAGTATTGCTAGAGTTATGTAAAAAACTTGAGAGTTTAACGCAAAAAAACTTATTTCCGTACAATGTTTTACCGTTAATCAAGTTATTAAATAAATTAAATTAGTGTTAATCAAAAAACTATGGCTTGAATTTTACTAAAGGTATTTGTTTACTATTCAAACATTTATCGCAAACCCATTCAGCGTAAACTTCTTGAGTTAAAAGGAAATATGCTCTTTCACTGATTCCCGTACATATGCGATGAAACCAGAAATTGCAACCCGATTCGCATAGAATTGCCTGATCGTTATCATGAACTTCTTTATGACATATACCACACGGATATATTGGCGGCGCATTCGGGTTCGCGGGGTTAAACACCATTGATTGCTCGATCGGATAGATTTTACCAGACATTAATGGCACCGGTTTTGATGATACGATTGGTGCGGATGTTGGCTGTGGTTGTGGTGGCGGTAATGCCGCTATTGGTGGCAATGGTGTGTTGCAATTGCCTCTGTTGTTACTCAATGGCGGCGATTGTGCGCTATTATGTGCTGCTGTTTGCGATTGTACTGATGACTGTACTGATTGTGGCGCTGATGGACACTGACTCTGCGATCTCTGCGCACATGTGGTCTGAGTGTGTGGTGTGTGTGGCTGTGACACACTCGACATCGTGTCGTCAAACGGATTCGAGACCACTATTCGATCACCAAATGTGGACACTGGTTGTGGTGGTATCAGTTCTGACGTCTGATTATTATTCTTATTATTCACATTATTCTGGTTATTATTGGCATTATTAGTAATAGCTGTCGATGTTCTTCGCTTTTTGTTTGTCCCGCATTTAACAACAGTTTCATCGTTGCCATCATTCGATGAATTGTTATTATTTTTAGCTTTTGCGTTCACTTTTCGTTCGCGCGGCATATTTACCGATTTGATACCAATTATTCGGATTCTAATGCTGTTAACGCAACAAATCAAACTTGCATTGAATTTGGATGACCATTGTTTGTGTTGTTATTGGTGCGTACAGTTATTACGACACTTCACTGCACTGTGCTATATATGGGTATATTTGACTGACGTATGAGTTTGTGTCACCACTAATTAAATTAACTTTTTTTGCAATACATTTGTATATATTTTTAATATCCTCTACAAAATAAAAGAGGTTACAAAAAATTCGGCTTAAGATACTCGGGATTATCTTACACAGTGTTAAGTATATACTATTTAAGGATAAAGCGTATGAGAATGGTCTAAATACGATGTTCACTCTATATTTGATTATATTTAATGATTTCAAAACTTTCAATAGTTAAACATATAAATAAATCTTAAAAATATTGGCAGTTAATTAAATGCGAAATCGGTATTAAAGTTACTTATTGAGTGCTTCATTCAATTTACTTTAAAGTGCACTGAGAGCTCAAATCAATTATTTTATTAAATAACATTCTATACTGTATTCAATACAAGCCTAGTAATAGCCAACTCTAAAATAGCATGATTTTTATCATCATAATTAGATTTATAAAACTGGCATATTGTGAGCAAAATTTTGTATATTATAATTGAGTTTATTTAAAATAATATTACATTGTATGCATATTTGCATTTATGTCGAACATAAAATAAACTTTTTTAAAAGCTTAAACTTTTGAAAAATATTCAAAAATCGTCAAAAAAAACTTTTGAAATATTATGAAAATAAGTATGAAAGCTATAAAATGAAATGCTTTCATTAAATCTAAAATATATAACGTATAGTCCTTTAGCTGCGTTAAAGTTTTAATTCTCGTAGAAATTTAAGAAAAAAACTTATAATAAAATTTTAAATTTAATATTATATAGTATGTATTACCTATTAATTTAAATAAAATCTAGACATTATTTTAGAAGAAATTTACAATTTATTTGGATTTTCGAAAATTTTATAGAAAACCCCCCCAAAAATTAAAAATATTTCAAAGGATTAAAAATAGTTCAAAATCGTTCAAATTTTAAAAATCGTTTGACTCATTCAATTCGTTTATTTAAAATTCACTAATTTGGATTAAACTATGTTTTAAACTCGTTAAAATTTATTACAATTTTAAACAATCGTTAATTAACGATTTTCACTTCTCTAGTAATGTCGTATCATTCAGATGTAACATGAAAATTTTGTTAATTCAGTTTTAACTTTTCTGTTCTGTAAAATTTCAAACGTGTTCAATAAAATAATGATAAATAAAATGAAATTTTTATGTAATATGTGTTTATGTTAAATTTTGAAGTAAATTCATTACATATCGAACAAATGTAAACATAAATTATTATATACAGTAAGATTTCCTTGCGTTTAATTGTAGTTATGCGAGCATTTATATAACGTTTATATAATCTACAGGAATTCAGATGTTTTAATCATATTCTTTTATATCTATAATCGTCTATACGATTGCCATTACTGTTTCCTCGAATCCCATTTTCATAATCAACTGTTATATCGGCGCAGTTTCTATAAGTTTCCTGAGGACCGCATCCAACAGTTTCCGTTCCATTTTCACAAACTCCCCAATTATTTGCTAAGATTCATGATATTATTATTATTTTTATATTAATAAACTGATAATACCTGATTTCCAATGCCATCTGAGAATGCAATGCGAACACGTTCTGTTAAGCGGCAAATTGACTGGTATGAGAAAAATACCTCTTCGTAACGTTTTTAATTCATATTCTTTTAAATTGTCACCAATTAATAGCGGTTCAAAACATTTCTCGGTTTCTAATTTTGCATTTTAATTATAAATTAAACTTAATTAACATATATAATACGCATTTATATGTGATTAGCGTTTTACTAACCAATTTCATCAAAACTATTTCTCCAACACATATGAAATTTAAAAACTCCCGCGTGATTGGCCACTAGATCTATAACGGTATCGATAGTACTTCCCGGGGAATAGTTTCTAGTAGTAATATTTCTTGCCATTTTGCCTCCTGTTTCGTGATTTCTTATCCTATCGTACGCGTCTCCACATAATCCACATTTTCCTGCATTTGTTTGCCACTGAACCTTAAGTACAATTTGTTTAAATCAAAAAAAATAATTTGTTTTAATTTCATAAAAAGTTGTACTTTGAGTCCACCGCAAAACAATTCGCTGTCTTCATAATTTCGCGGTGTGTCGTATCCGAACCTCCAAAGAGTATTTCTGGCTGGAGGTTCCATAAGTCTCCCGTGTTGTGAAGATTGTCTTATTGAGAGTTGATATACTAAACTCAATACTATTATAATATTGCAATGCATCGTGAATTAAGAAGTTTTTTTTGCGATATACTACTTTTTGTTTTTTATTCTCTAATCGTAAGCTTTATGTAGTATCAAACAAAGAAAGCTTTAACAGGTTTAGCAACTGTCCGGTTCAACATTCCTATTATATATTTCACTAATACTGAAGCATCTTTTTTATATACACCTATATTTTTTTATGAATATGACATTAACCCTTATTTCTTGTTTTTTATTATACAGAATGAAAACAAGATCAAACAAACCCAAAAAACTTAAAAAATCTAAAGATCAAGAAATTAAAAGTTTAAATTCATTAAACGATAACAATGCTGCAACACTTTATGGTTATCAGAAACAGTTAAAAACTTTAAATAAAATAGTTAGCGATACTTTAATGAAAGGCGAATCTAACGCTGTGTTAATAATAGGCGATTCTGGATGTGGAAAATCTGCTTTAGTTGAATCTTGTTTTGCACAAATCAACGGAAAACAAAATTTAGTTATTATACGTCTCAATGGACTTATTTATGAAAACGATTTAAATACAGTTAAATATATTGCGCAACATTTTGATATTGAAGTTACAGATATGTCACTAATATGGAAACAAATCGAAAACTTATGTCTCACTAAAAACTTGTGCCTCATATTTATTTTGGACAATTTTGATCTGTTTTGTCGCAGAAATCAAATATTATTATATAATTTATTAGATTTATCGCATCATTTAAGTTCGGTATGCATTATAGGAATGACTAAGCGATTGGATTGCATTGAATTACTCGAGAAGAGAGTAAAGTCGCGAATGAATCAGCGTATCATTCATTTACTCTCACCTTTTAAAGATTTTGAAGATTATCTAAATTTTGCGAAACAGTTAAACAATGTTAGTGACAGTGAATTACTAAAAGATGCGTTAAAAATTCAATATTCACTCAACAAATCAGTCAGAGATTTAAAAATATATTTATTAAATTACGCAACGAATCAGAAAATTGAACATTTAAAATCCAGAGATACTAAATTTAAAAGTTTATTTTCTCTTTCAAATTATGAACTTTTAGTTTTATCGATTGCTATCCAAAAAACAATAACTAATACTAGTTTAACATTTAATTGCGTGTCAATAATGGATGAATTACGATGTAATAAAAAGATTAGAGACCATAAAATTGATGTGAACACGTTGTTTAAAATCATTTACAATTTAATGGACTATGGATTAATTATTAAACACTTATTTAAAAAAACTGATTCTATGATAAGCGAATGGACACTGTTTGAACTTAATGTTGATGTCATGCATTTAAAAGATTATTTGCAAAAAAATGAACAATCATTGCCCGATTATTTTAAGTCATGTAAGTTTAATTAAATTACTTAAGATTAGTTTCTTAAAATATGTTGATTGTGTGTATTGGAAAGTATACGGAATAATGTGCTATGAGTACATAACTTATGTAACATACGTAGTGATGAGCATCGGTTAAAATCTTAACGTTAAACCTTAAACTTTTAATCTTAACTTTTAACTCTGATAATCAAAAAAATTTTTAACTTTAACTTTAATTTGTTAAGGAACTTATTAACTTTAACTCTAACTCTATTAACTCATGGGTTAACCGGTTAACCGTTTAACTTTAAAAACATTAAGGAATTATAATAAACGTTCTCTAACTTTCAAAATAATTTCACTATTTTAAAGGTTATAAAGATCTTTAATTTCAATTTTACTACATTTTACCGCTATTTTAATAAATTTTACTCATATTTAAATTATTTTATTTAAACTCTAATCCAAAATTAAAGATTTAAATTAAACAAACACCCTTTTTCATGCATTTTTATATTATATTTTATTAAATTGTACAAAATTATTAACAAAATATTCATTAAATATTATGAATCATATATTTATAGTTTAAAATATTTGTTTACAAGTTAAAAGTTAATCGTTAAAAAGCTCATTTTTTGCATACCTTAACTGTTTGGATGTGTTTAATAATTATAATATTTATTTTTTTGCAGTTAATTTCATTCAATAGAAGAAATTAATTCACAGTTCAAGTCAATATATATCAAAATTTGTTGTAAATTTTTTTACTTTTATTACGAATAAATTTTATATGTTTGAAAGCTTTTTAATTTTTTAAATAGTATGTGAATGCTATTAGCAATATATTATATTTGCATTCGTCAGAGTAAAGTTTTATTTGTCACTATCGGGGTATATGAGAGCGAGTGCTATTTTAACGAATATTAACTGTAAGTACAAAACTACGGTATAACTGTTATAGATTAATAACACATTAGTTACACAAGGGGGTGCTAACTTAGGGTTGACCCCCCCTAGAAAATTGGAAAAGTTAACAACACCCCACCCAAAATTTGGAAAGTTTTGGAACGAGAATATTTGAAAATTTTTAAATGTCAAATGTAAAAAAATTGTCCATCAAAACCGATGAGTTTTGGTCAGATTTTCAAAAATTTATCGTTTATAAACTTTATAATCATTTTTTCGAATGGGTCTGTTTACGCCTTTTCCGATAAAAAAATTTATTTGAAAAAAATTTTGTTCTGAAGGCCAAAAAAATTGTCGCGCAAATCCGATAAGTTTACACCTACTTAGAAATAGAGATTTTCTGAATCTGACATCCCTAGAGCTTACGACTAAAGGTGCTATAGGTTTGATTTTTAATGGTTTAAACCGTTAATTAATGGTTTGGTTTGATTTGGTTTAAACATTTTATGGAAAAAACCATAAAACCATTTCAAGCAAATAACGAGTTTTTTAATATTTTTAATAATTATTGCATTAAAAATAATCAAAAATATTATATTTTTTCATAAAAATTCAAATATTTTAAAAAATATGCTTTAAAATGTATAATTTATGTAATAATAAAAGTATTGTCGTACAAACTTTGAAAAATTTTATTTAAAAAATTAAATTATTCTGTAATATTAGCATAAGTTCAATGTTAATGGTTTATTGGTTTATAAATGGTTTGGTTTGAAATGGTTTTACAGTATAGTTATTGGTTTGGATTAGATTTTGAATTAATGGTTTGGTTTGATTTGGTTTTTAAAAAGTCAAACCTTTAGCACCTTTACTTACGACCATTGTGTTACTACTAGTCTAATAACACAAACACATGGTATTATTATGTAAACTGTTTTTAAACAAAATTGATTGAATATGTATTTGTTGATTGAAACATATAGATATCTGATAGAGATATTTGATACATATTTACACAGAGATATGTTTATTTGTGTTTAAATGTATTGGTATTTATTGATAATACTGTGTTTATTTAATTAATACTGATTTAAGTTAATTGTATTGAAAATGAATGGATTTTCTATTCGTATTTTTAATGAAGACAAGTGTATCGAAATCATTAAATATGTTAATATCAACAATGGTTTTGCCGAATATTTAATTATTTCGATTTGCGAAGAATTAGGAATAAATCCGCAATCAAGACATTTATTTGGTTTATATCATTCAACTAATAAAATATGGATTTCTAATAATGAACTGTTGACTAATTGGAAAGAAACGAATAAATTTGAATTTAGGATCAGATTTCGTCCGTTTAGTGTCACAAAACTTAGGGTTTGTTTTCATTTTAATTGTGATTATATTATGATATCATATCATATATGCATACGTAATGATATTTTGATTCCATTCACAGACGATTGATGTGAACGCGTTTTATTATTATTTCCAACAAATGCGTTATGACTTTATTAATGGAAAATTTACGAATACCGATATTGTCTATGGTTTAGCCGTCACTGATATGGTCAGAGAAATTCTTAAGAAAGATATAGCAATCGATACTGCTATCGATAGTTTAGATTTGGGCTCATATTTGCCATTAAAATGCAAAACACATAAAATGTTATTAATCAAAACGAAAATAAATGGCGCGCTTTTAAAAGCATGGAATAATTCAAATAAAGACATTGATTTTGTTATACAACAATATATGGATTTATTTCTAACAAAACTGGTTCCCGATTATGGAATCGAAAGGTATGAAGTGATGTACGATAATCACTCGAATAGAATTGAAGTTGAAATTCAATACAAACCGTTCGATTCGGACGGCATTTCCATTAAATCGATAACTGACAACAGAAATGCATGGAACAGAATATGTCTTATCAGTGATCTCTGCTTTATTTCAATACAAAACCAAAACAAAACCGTAGAAATATCTCGAAAAAATGGAATTCCTTTTTCTCTTATTTTTAAAAATGATTTTGTAATGAAGTCTTTTGTATCACTTCTCGACGGTTATTACCGATTAACCGAAAATTGGTGTTTTAATATATGCAAAGATTTGTCGTCGCCGTGTTTGGATAAATTGAAGAGTCTTAAGTGTCACGGACCTATCACTACAGATTTCGCTTACAATAAACTCAAACAAAAAGGAAACAATAGTTTTGGAACTTACATTCTTCGCGAGAGTATCACCAAATACAATCAATACAAGCTCGATGTTATCATTAGAAATGATTTTTATAAAACTTTCAAAATTGATTTCGATAATAATAAATTTATTGTCGAAGGAATAAAAGAAAACTATGACTCTTTATCTGATCTCATAAGCCATTTGATGATTGATGACGATTTAGGAGAAAGTGTAATAATGCTCAAGTGTTGTATACCTTCGAGTGAATACGATCAGCCAAATAATTTGCTTTTATGCAAACCTGAAACTTCATTTAAAAGTAATACAAGTCAAACAAATAATAAATGGCCGCCAGTTATTCCAACGAATACTTTAAAATTATCGAATACTACGTTAACAAATAATTCTCGTTATGGCGTTCGTTTGGCTGCACTGCTAAAAGAAACCGTAATCGTAAAAGAAGTTAAAAGTATTGATATGACAAATGAGTTTTTGAGAACAGTGTCACAATGGGCTCATTTGCGAAGCGATGCCATCGTATGTTGTAAAGGGGTTACACTTAATTCGCCGCTTTCGCTCATTTTAGAATATCTACCAATGGGTCCTTTAGATGCATATTTAAGCGCAAATCAGCCTCAAATAAAAGTAGTAGATTTGATAGAATCAGTTACATATTTGGCAAAAGCTTTGTGGTATTTGCAGGAAAATAGTATTATTCACGGACATATTCGGTGCCATAATTTATTTGTTACGCAACATTCAACGAACAGTTTAAAGGTAAAACTTAGTGATCCTATTAGTGATAATGACGTTAACCAAGAAAGAGCATGGCTTCCACCAGAATATTTTAGTTCACAACGACGACAGCAACACAACGAGAATTTGTTTGAACATTTCACACACGCTCTCGATGTTTGGTCATTCGGTACAACAGTGTGGCAAATATTTAGCTTTGGTGCTAAACCTAATTGCGAAGTTTTTGATTTAGTCAAACCAAATGATTGTCCGAACGAAGTTTGGTCATTAATAATTGAATGTTGGACTGTTGATTGTGATAATCGCAAACAACCTCATTGTATTCTCCGCGACTTTAATCAGATTTTATATGAAGTTTATAATTCTCGTCGTACAGTAAATCACTATTCTAGTCCAATATATGATTCGAAAAAACCAAATAAAATAAATATGTTTAAATCTATTTTTGGTTCACAAATTTCACTTTCATCGAGTTCTTTGATAAGCGCTCAGACAACAGATACATTTATAACCGGAAATGAGTCCTCAATTGGATCTGAAATAGGAATGCCAGCCGAAAATGGGTTTGATATTAACAATATATACACTAATAACGAACCGTGGCTTATAGAAGGCAATCAACTTAAATTAGGAAAAACTTTAGGCGAGGTATTCGTTCATTTAACTTAATTAATATCTTTTAATATATTACTATTGTATTTTATAGGGCTGTTATGGAGAAGTTTTAAAAGCTGATTTAACTCATTGTGCTGGTCTTAAAGAAGAAGTTGTTGCAGTTAAACGTATTAAATCTTTACCTTCTGATGAAGTATTAAGGGATATGAAACGAGAGATTGAAATCATGAAAAAATTAAGTCATAAAAATATCGTTGAAATTAAAGGTTTTGTTGAAGGTATTCATAATTAATGAATATTGATTTTTTACTTATTGTTGATTAATATGTGATCAAACAAATCAATGCAATAGATCCACAAACGATGCTAGTAATGGAATACGTAGAATTGGGTTCATTAGTGTCATACTTGCATTTGCATAAATCAATCAAAAATATATCCATACCTCTAATCAAGTTTGCCAGCGATATAGCGAATGGAATGGAATACCTTGAGAGTAAATCAATTATTCACAGAGACTTAGCGGCGCGAAATATTCTCGTCGCTTCGCAATCTCACGTCAAAATATCAGACTTTGGTTTGGCTCAATTTATTGATCCCAATGATCAATATTATTTTATGAAAACCCAAAGGGAGTTGCCGTTAAGATGGTAAGTATTTTGTTACGTGACTATTATCGCAAATTTTAAAATGTCATTTATCTTTTTTATTTGTTTTAAGGTATGCTCCCGAGTCATTGAAATTTTTTCGTTTCTCTCATAAATCAGATGTGTGTTTACTTTATTTTTTATTTTTAAACACTATATATTTAAGCATTTTATATTTTTCAAACTTTTTAATTTTAAAAATAGATTTGGAGCTTTGGTGTAGTTTTATGGGGTGAGTAATATTTTTTATTAACTTATTTTAATTCTAAATTTAAGAGTTTTGTAAAATTTTTTTTAAATAAAGAAATGTATAGCTATGGCGATAATCCTGTATATCCTGGGGATGTGCCTGATTCAGAATTACTGTCTGCATTAGAAGCAGGTAAACGTCTGTGTTGTCCCATTGACTGTCCGCTTGAAATCTATAAAATAATGAACAGTTGTTGGCATAATGATTCTCATAAGCGGCCAACTTTTACTGCGTTGAAATGTTCGATTGAAGAGTTTGTTTGACTACACATGTCAAACACAAAAATCAGGTGAAAATCATAATCAATATTAAGGCGTACTATAAATGACATTCGTTAACATTGGTTGTGGTGGTAACTGAAACGTTAGAAACAATATTCTCTGAACCGTTCAACAAAACACAGCATTAATTACTGAAATTGCTCGAAATCGAAATTTTACGCTTAGGCTTAACCATAAACTTATACATTTAGTTGTATATTCCTTTTATGTATAAATGTATTTTTGCACGTAAACTACTTTTTAATTGTGAAGTAATTAATACAATTTGCTTTTAAGTTATAACTTGTGTTTATATACTTAAAGTTTATTAAATTTGACAAAATATTTTTATTACCAAAAATGTTAAACATTGTTAATAAAGTTTTGCTTTAATTGTCAAAATTGAATTTTTAGTTTTGTCGAGATGTCATCTTCTAATTTCTATCACTTTTATTTATTAAGGAAATTTTATCGAAAATTATGGCGAAATTTTATTATAGTTTTATTAGTAATTTGTATGATATTTTTAATGCTTTTTGAAAAAAATCGTATCTATTCGAGCAAAATTAATTCAAGTGATGTACAAACAAAGTCTATAAGTGTCAGGCATTTGCTTTCTACTAATGAATCAAAAAACTTTCCCGAAGATTTATTCACTAAAGAGCAGAGGAAGAGCGGAGCTGTGATTTGTCATATTATTGGAATGATCTATATGTTTGTAGCGCTCGCTATAGTTTGTGATGAATTTTTTATTCCGGCACTCGATGTGATAACTGAAAAATTAGATATCAGCGAAGATATCGCTGGCGCTACGTTTATGGTAATACTAAATGTCATCGTAAACCTACTTTATGTGTTGACTAATTAAGTGAATATTCCGATTTTTTAGGCAGCCGGCGGTTCAGCTCCAGGTTTGTAACTTTTATATCATTTGTCGCAATTATTTTAAAAAATGTAAGTAATTTTGATTTTAATTGTTTTTATTAAAAAGATATTATAAAATTAATATTATATGAAATTAATTAGAATAATAAGAAAAGTATTGCATTTTTTGTGTCATTACTTGACTTTAAAATACTTTACTTGAGAGTAAAATTGTTGGTTTAAATAATTTAGATTAATTTATTTGATTTTTAAATGACTATAATGACCCGTTTGACTCTTCTACCACTGTCTTTGTCCGTCAGTCTCACTGGCTTTCTATCTATCTATTATAAGCGTAGCAGCCATTCAATTATTAGTGTAACCCCACTATATCTTACGTCTTATAAAGTTATTGTATATTCATAAAGAAATACGTATAATTAATTATAAATCTTGTAATACGTAGTACAGTGTAATAATCTTTTACGACTTGTCACTGCATTTTATAAACTTTACCAATGATTGATTGTTTTATATTTAATTTTACCTTTTGAACATTTTTCATTTAAATTGATTTTTGATTTCCTTTTCAAAAGGTTCTTTTTTTTGTTTCAATTTAATGTTAAATTGGATATTTTAAATGTTAAAGATTTATTCGCTTATTGATTTAAAGGTCAAATTTGCCGTATATTAATTTTTGGAATATATTTCGCTATAATATTTTTACTCTTGTTATTTTGCTAAATAATGTTTAAAAATCAGTACAATTCATGAAAATATCAGAAAACACACGTTTTTAACACAAGCAAAACAAAAGAACCACTAAATTAACTTTTAAAAATTAAAGCTAAATAAAAATTTCCTATAATTTTACCGTTTTTTGAGTTTAAATCTAAGTAAGCGGTAGAAACTAGCATTGATTTGCATATGAAAATATTATAATATACTCAAAATGTATTAAATGTTAATTCTACGTTAATGCTAATTATAAGTGAAATTTTTATATTACAATATTAACTTATTTTTTTCTGGGACACAAAATACTGTTTGAATTCAAATTTTATTTACCGCTTTCGTAGATAAGATCCGCCGATAAATTCTTAGTTATAAGTTTTACAACATAATTATATATTTTTGTGTTAATAATTTGAATGATAACTAACAAATCATATTTGATTAGTACGATAACTAAATAGTTTAGAATAAATTACTACTGTATTATTCTAAAATTCTTCAAAATTGAACTTTTACTTCATCTGACACAGCTTTTATAAATGGATTTAAAATTAAATATAACCCAAAAACTTTTAAGATTATAAGATGTTTATCGATAAAGGAAGATCGACACTTCAAAACTAGATTGAATATATGTTATTTAAATAAAACAAATAACTTTATTTGATGCAGAATTATTTACATCTATTATTGGTGTATTTATAAGCAATGATGACGTTGGTATCGGAACTATTGTCGGTTCGGCTGTTTTTAATATATTATTTGTGATATCGATGTGCGCTATATTTTCAAAAAGTGTGTTAGAATTGACGTGGTGGCCACTCTTTAGAGATGTCTCCTTTTATTCCATTATTCTTATATCGCTAATGCTTTGCTTTTTGGATAATATAATATTTTGGTAAATATTAATTTTTATTAAAAATTATATAATTATCAGAAACTTTTAGTGTCTTATCAAAACTTTGCTGAACATTGTAATTTGAAAAAAAATTCTAAAATATCATAATATATATTATATTAGCATGCAATTTTCTGACTGTCTTTATTAAGGTTTTTTATGATTTTTCTTATGTTACATACAGTATTATATATTATAACTAAGACTAGGAAGTTTAAGACCTTATTTTATATGTTTTAAGATTTTAAATAATACTGAAAAATCAGCCAAATATAAAAGACCTTATATAATACTTTATATTTTTAAAATTTAACCACATTATTAAAGAAATTATATCAAATTTATTTAAATTGATCAAATTTATTTAAATTGCATTGAATGACAAAGTGTTTATGAGATTCACCAAATAAGACAAATTTATTTAATTTCACAGAAAATTTTTCTTTAATTTTCATCATTTTAAATTTTCATTAACATTAACTATATCTTGAAAACTCATACAAACGTTGAATATATTTATTGAACTAAAAATAGGCTTGTCGTTACATTTTACACACGGGTACTATTTCAGTTGGATTAAGCCGATTTTGATCGGACACTTGCATTCGATAGAACGTAAAATTTAACATTGATTTTATAGAAAATAAGCTGCTGACTCATATCGGGAGGCGATTAAAGATGCTGTTGCCATTGAATACAATGCATTGCGATAGTTCACTGCGCCACCGCTTTGATATGCAGTACCGAATATAACGAACGAAATAATATTTTATAAGACCTAACAAATACCGCTCATAAGACTTATTATAACATGAATCGAACTCGTACTTTTTTAAAACATCATTAACTTTTATCATTAAAAACTTGTTTTGTCTTAAACTTCCTAGCCTTAATTATAACTTATAACGTTAGCTATTGAATAGGCTATAAGAAATAGCTCTGGAAATATATGCAATAATAATTTTTAATAGAAAATATTTTACTAGTAACTTAGTATTGTAAAGATTTTGAAAAATTAAAAAAGTACTGTGTGGTCCATAAAAGCTTAGTTATCGGGTACAAGAAATGTCGGGCTTGAGTATGTACACCACAAATTTGTCGGACAGAATTCATGTCATCAGTAATCGGATTTCTGCGTAAAAATGTTAATGATTTATTAGTCTAATCTAAGCATACATTCCTCGTTTCTTTAATGCTTTTTTATATTGTTCATAATAGTTGTTAAAACATTAAAACTAATTTGTATTATATATGCTAAAAGTATGAAATGATGAAATTAATGAATATTATTTGATAGGTATGAAGCATTAATAATGTTGCTTTGGTATGTCGGTTATGTCACTTTTATGAAGTACAACGAAACTTTAGAACGAGTTATTAAAAGGGTTTTAAATCGCGCGAAAGCAAATAAAACTGAACCAATCAATCCTTACGTGTCGAAAGTTAGCAACTATTCTATTTGAATAATAGCATACATGTATGTGTGAGCTAATTATAAGCATTATTATTATTATAGATGGGCCGGAAAATGTCAACTCCTATCCTTCACGGAGGATCGAAGTTTCGACAGGGAGTGTTGCAATTAATGATTCACTCTATAGACCCATTGCACGAAGAAAGCATAAACAATGACAGTTTAACGAATAGATCGGAATCTGGTTCGCATCCACACATTCATCCTCCGGGAGCTATAGGTTGCACAGAATGCAGTGAAGACGATGCGACCAAAACTGCGAATGGAAACAATATTTTTCACACAACTAAGTTAGCGGTTCAACGAAGCAATAGTACGAGTTTGCACAAACAAAATGGTTCGCTACAGAAAGAAAAGGTTAGATAATCTTGCTTTCAAAACATTATTTTATAACTTATTATTTAAATTGGATTATATATTAATCATCAATTATGCTTAAAAATATTAATCTTAATTTACGATTAATTTACTAATGGTATTTTTATTGTTACTACTAATAACAGCATGTTTATACTTCCCATAAAACTAAAAAAACACAAAAATATTTAGCTGGAAATAGATTATATAGAAATAATTAATTTAATTAAACTAAGTTTTTTGATAATAAAATAAAACTCATCAGCAAAATTTTAAGTGAGAAATGTACAGTCACTGTGTATTTACTTTTCAAAGATTTCATTTATGAATAAATTCATACTTTTACTTAAAATATCTGCGAATTTTTAATATTATTTCTTCAAATTAAATCATATTAAATATTAAATATCAAATATACAGACTGTCGATGAAATCAGATTTTAAAACTAACTCAGATTATTTAATTAAACTAACTTTATATGGTATTTATTGTTTTGAATATTAAAAGAAGTTTTTTTTTATCAAACTAATGTTTAAAAGCTTCTAAAAAATTAAAGTTTAGTATTTAAAACTACATTAAAACCGATTACATGGTATGCTTTATACTCTTATTCGCTGAAAATGTTGGCTAAAGGTTATTGCAAATTGACAGAAATTCCTTTATCAAAATTAAGAGAAAGCACACCCATTCCAGTCACTCCCAAACCTATAGTCTATACTTTGTCGATAATAAGTTTGACAACGAAATAAAAGCGATATAAAGTTAAAATATAGCATGCAATAAATATTCTATGTTAGTATAAGTTTAATAGTTATCCAACTGAGAAAAAGTACTATAATTGAGAATATTTTTAGACAATAGAAGACGAAAAAGAAGAGCCGCTAAACATCTCGTGGCCAACAAATCTACGAAAACAATTTACTTATGTTATTTTAGCACCAATTATTATTCCTTTGTGGCTGACAATGCCAGATGTTCGCAGACCAGTAAGTATATCAATAAAGACAATACGGTAATTGATAAAATATTATTAAGTGAAAGAAGTGGTAATGTATGATATTTAACAAAGCATTTTAGGCATAAAAATAGTGGCCAAATATGTGATAGTATAAGAGTTATAAATTTACTATAAGTTACATTGTACTTTATCGAACACATACATTGTATATCCCATTCTAAAACCTTATCGTAAGATCAAAACTATAGACTGGCCCTCATGTTTAACAATAAACAATAGCCTAATACTGTATTTATTTGTAAACTAAAGAAAATTATTGCATTTGTGGTGATCTTTATTCGAATAGTGTTCGAAACCTGCATATAACTGGAGGGGATTTATTGAATTTAGTAAGTGCTGATTCAAGTTCTTGCCTATAATTGTAAGGTACAGTACCAGTACTGTTCTGGTGAAATAAGACTGTAGTAAAGTATAATTTAAATATAGATATACTTTTTAAACAATAAATAATAAAAATTGATTTAAAAATAAAAATTTCGTAATTTATATTTCAAATAACTTATATTTAAATTTAAAATAAAATGTATCCTATAATCAATTGAATATCGAAAACTTTAATGCCATATTAGTGTAATATAATATTTTAAGAAATGAAAGTTTTGCGTTAAAAAAAAGAAAAACTATTAATTTTTCTAATAATCAAATGCCACGCAATGGAATAAATTTTATTAAAAAATTGACAGGAAAAGCGAAAATGGTTTGCTGGCAGTTTCATAGGATCCATCGTATGGATAGCTATTTATTCTTATTTAATGGTATGGTGGGCCACATTAGTTGGAGAAACGTTTGAAATTCCATCAGAAATTATGGGAATAACATTTTTGGCGGCTGGAACTTCGATACCAGATCTGATTACATCAGTTCTCGTGGCTCGGAAAGGATTCGGTGATATGGCTGTTTCGAGTTCGGTTGGAAGCAATATATTTGATGTTACAGTCGGGTAATTTTAATATTCAAAATTATATTATTCTTTTTTTTGTATTCCAGATATAATATAATATACCATAATTATTAATTGTTTGTCTTAAAGGTTACCATTGCCTTGGTTTTTACACACAATTATTATTGGTTCAGTTACAGTAACGTCAAAAGGGATGATTTGCTCGATTTTATTACTTTTTATAATGCTATTATTTGTTATATTAACGATAGCTTTATTTAAATGGAAATTAAACATAGGAATGGCAATTGTTATGTTTATTCTATATTTTGTATTTATAGCTTGCTCTCTAATTTTAGAGAATAATGTTATTACATGCTCTTCCATCGTACCATTCTTTTGAAGTATACGTATAAATATATTAATAAAGCAATAACATTAGTATTATATTTACAATTAATTAAAAAACGCTTTATTAATAACAATACTATACAATACTATGCACATTAAATTAAATTAAATTAATAATGAAAATGTCAATTACATGATTACATTATTCGCATTTATTGCACTTTTATATGCTTATAGTAAGTAAATCATGTTTGTTTAATAATACAATGTATAATTTTAGTAATTGATTTGAATTAATAAAACATATTTGATAGTTTCTATAATATATTATTATATTACATATTATATACATAAACTGTACAGTAAAATCAATGTATTGGTATTTGTATAACAAACTAAGTATTAGTAAATTTAGATAATGATTGTTGCATTGATTCACTTTGCATATATACTAACAAAATTCGTTCATATGGTGAGCAATTGAGTTTCATTTGAGTTTCATTAAAGCATTTCAAATTTAATATACAATACTATTAATTACCGATTCAAACAAACACGTACTACAGTAACCGTAATTATATTTAAAAACGTTTTCAAAACTATTTCATATAAATTTTATTTTATACAAGTATTTTATGTAAGCTTAAACGAATTAATCAAAACTTTATATTAAGTAGTTTTTCAAAATTATTTTTTATCTTAAGTTAATTCTTTCATAGAAAATAAACTTAAGAAATAAGTTGAGCTCAACTCTAAATTGAGTATTTATGCAAAAATAATGAGCAAATTATATTTTATTAATATTAAAACATTCGTTGAAGATGTCTTAAAATGATGTGTGAATCATCTTTCACTTAATGCATACAAGATATAGTGTGATAATAAATAATAATGACAGGAAGACCAGTAGTTATTAATAGATGGTTCATTTTATTGTATGTTTTTTGACAAAGTGATGCATTTGTAATAAAATCCCTTAAATATAGAATAAAATAAATATTAACAAAACTTTAATAAAATTTTGTTTTTTAATATGACTATTATGACGCTCTATGTTAATTTAGTATAACTAAGCACTAAACTAATAAACGGAAACCCAACAAATTTGTCGGACAGGTTCGGACTCAAACGTGTCCTAACTTTTGAAAAATTTTGGTTTTGCAAAATTATATCTTTAAATATTTATTTGTTACGATTCTAAAAACTATTTGAATGACAATATACTGTAAATATTGCATACCTGGCACTTCTTTTTCCATGTTGTATGGAAGCAGCAGGATTGCTATTACTATGTACATGGACTGCAATGTGTGCTACAAACAAATCAAAATCACAACTTGTTGTCAATTCTTGTTTCAATTTACTTTAAATACTTATTATTTTTTATTCTAATGTTAATTTGTAAAACAAAATAAATGAATTATGAGTTATTGAAAATGTTTGTTAAATATAAAAATGATAACTACTAAAAAATTAAAAGTAAAGAAAACATTAAGATTTAAGAATACCGGTATACGGTAGACATTAAGAGCAAACAAAAATGTAGACAGACCTGCTTCAGCATTAGATGGTAAACAGCTGTAATTGCCGCTATCATTAGGTAGTGCTTTATTAATGATTAATTTGGATGTGGTTTGAGCTGACTTTTCAGTTTGTACTCGAATACCACGCGAAGAATCATAGTTAATAACCTAATAATATGATTAATCAAAATAATCAAAAATAAAAAACTAATTAAATTTAAAAATTACATCGCCGTTGTGGTACCAAAAAATATAGTCTGGAGGGCCTGGTGTCTCATTGACCACACAAGTAAGATTTAAAGAGTTTCCGCTATTGATGTATAATATTGGACTGCCAATTATTTTGGCCTTTGCCACTGTCAACCAAAACAGTACGTTTTAGGGTGCAATACGTTTCAATTATTTCTTTCGCTCATAAATATATAATACAAAGGAAAAATCAATTTCGGCAATGCCTTATTTTGCCCAAATTAGATTTTTACTATTCGGGAAAATGACATTATTCCGGACAAATTACCCGAAAAAAGTTTACAAATTAAAATTTTTACCCTAAAACTATAATAATTCTGAAACTTAAAATATCCCAAAAAACAAAATTTTTCCATATGTCAATCAATTTTTCATATAGTTTTTAAGGAACATATTCTTTATGTATAATATAAAAGAATTTACTAATAAAATTACAGTATATGCTGTAAACATCATTTCTATTAAATTATTTATAAATTTAATATCCTTTTATCTTTATTGTCCGAAAACCAACATTCCGAACGTTTTCTATGTTGTGTCCGAATTTGTCCAAATTATAAGTTTATGATTACTTGCAAATGATCTTTAATTATATTGCACAGTAGTGCGCTTTACTCAAATAAACTCAAACTAAATCACTATAATTTCAATTTAAACTTTACTTTTTTGAAATGGTATGAGCAAAAGAAATTTGTAACAATTTAGTTAAGTAAACACTTACCGATAACATTTAGATTAACAAATATACTAATTTTAGGCAGTGTTGATACCTAAAAATAAGAATCAAAACAATTAATATCGATTGAACCGATAGTTTACAACTGAATAATCATTTAACAGTACAAAAACACTACAGTAACGCACCTGACATTCGTAAATACCGGCATCCTTTCTCTGAGGATAACGTATCTGTAATGTCCAATCGTCGCTATTTTCTAGATGCACAGCTTGAAAACGTTGATCTGAGGTATAAGTGAATTTTCCGACTGTTAGCACATGAAGATCCTTTCTTCTTATCCACGACACCTTTTAGAAAAAAATAAGAAATTGAGGATAACTTAATATAATGCCATAAAATCTATATAAGGATATATCTATAACGCACGATTTACCATAAAGAGATTATTTATTGATTGATACGTCGAAAATAAATTATATATATTATTACATTGATGTATATTATACTTTCTATACAATTTGAGACTACAGCAAAAAAAAACAATATTTAAGCAAAATATACCAAAGTATACATCGATTTAATTTACAAAATTTCATATTTCTTTACAAAAAGATACTAAAGTTGTATTCTATCGATTATTTAGAAAGAAATCAATAGCTATAAAAATTTATTTTGAGAAATTTTGATAAATATTTTGCGAATATATAATTTTAGTCGATTTTTGAAGAAATTTAAAGCTTGAATAATAACAAAGTTAAATTATTTACATCTAAAGAATTATTATAATTCTATTATCGAACGAATAATTAGTGTCTCTTTTTAATTGTTTTAACAATTTAAACGAAATAATACACAACTAATCTAAATTAATATTGATTTCGTTTAATAAATAAAACGAAATTAAAACATCTTTCTGCGTATATTTTCATAATTATTACGAGTTAAAAATATTTTACTTTTAATAAATTGACACATAAATTGAAAAAAATACTAAAACGAATGCTTTTTGTTGTTAAGTCTGTTAATTTTACCAAGAATTTAGTTTCAAATAACAAAAATTTATTAAAATATATAAAAACTAGGGCTTTGAAAATCGTTAATTAACGATTGTTCAAAATCATTAAAATACAAATAGAAATCATGTAAATAATGACTGTAAAACCCAAATAAGTGAAATTTAAGTAAACTAATCAAACGAATTGAACGATTTTTCAAACAGTGAACTATTTTTCAAATTTTAAACGATTTTTAAATTTTTTAAACAAAAATTAGGTATTTTTAGTAAAAAGTATAAAAATTCATTATCTGTTATTATCTTAACCAGGAATCGGATTTTTATGGTGTCTAAAAGCATCAATTATGGTATGGTATTATGGTGTATTTTTATGCAAATTATGGTGTCGATTATGGTGTTTATTTTAGCTTTTTAGCAAGCTTTTAGTAAAACTTTGAGTATTTTTCCGATTTTCCAAAAATTTTATTTAAAATTTGTGATTTCTTGAACCGATTTTGTCAACAATGGTATTGTTTATAGAAATAATTTTCAAAAGTAACTATAATTACACAAGTTTTATAACAATTTTTTAAAAATTCAAAAATATAATATTGATTTAAAATGGATTTTAATTAACTAATTTTAAAATTTATAGCAATCTTTTAATCAAATTTTATAAAATTGGTGTAAATTTCGCAGAAAATTTCATATTATGGTGTTATTTTTATTGTTTTTAAAATTATGGTAAATTATGGTTTAAAGTTTAAATTATGGTAAATTATGGCAAATTATGGTATACCATAATAATCCGATTCCTGCTAATGATACTGAATATGAAAGTGATTGTAAATCGTTCTTAGAGTGCCTTGATTTGAGTTTGAATGGTAGCACTTGGATATGAATTTGATGTTGGAATGTCTGGTGATAGAGATCAAGAGTTTTGCTCAACGATTTCTCTTTAGTAGGGATGGCAAAAAGCTTAAGGTGAGCTTATGCTAGCTTGAGATGAGCTGAGCTTAAAGCTCGAAGCTCAGGGTATAGAGCTTATTGAGCTTATTAACCATTTAAATCAACAAAACAATAACCTTTTTTATTAACTTATTTTAAATTATTTTCATATATTTTCATAAAACTATTTTTATTCCATAAATTATGTATAGATTGAAACTTAATTTATGCATAAATTGTATTAAATTTATTTATTTTAAATTATTTGACAAAATATCTTAAGTTAAATATTTTTTTATAAGCTCAAGCTCATGGTAAAAATAATAAGCTCGGTATAATTGAGTTTTTTGCCGTCTCTACTCTTTAGTAAATAAATGCCTAAAATCTGGTGTCATTTATATGTTTCTGATATGTTCGAATATAGCTATGCCATCAAACTTTATGGCTATATTCGAACATTTTTAAAAATAAATATAAAAATAGTTCGGATTTATAATTTTATATTATAAACAACTTACTCTCTCCCAAATGCCTTTAAACTTTAAACTTAGTAAATACAAAAATTATTTCATTTGTGTTTTATGCTTCAGTTTTAAATAATATACATATAAACTCTAACGAAAAGTATTTTGAAAAAATTAGCGGTGAATAATAACCCTTCGAAAAGACAAATTTATTCACGAAGGTATATGTGCTCATAAGTTATTATGTGCTCAATCAACGAATTAAATCTAAAATCTCAAATTAGTTAAGGGTTTAATATTAAAATACAATTTCATCAAAAAGTAAGTTCCAAATGTTAATCTGGTGTTTGCGTTACCCAATTATATATTCATTGAGAGATATCTATTGCGTAAAACTGTTTCTATCTTATTTGTTAAGGGATAGTACTAATTATCATCCTAATAATAATCAATCAAGATTTACAGTGCAATTTAATAAAAATTTTGAATTGATACGAAAAATGGAAG